>JAOVYW010000044.1:742179-759245 GCA_025775045.1 Hiodon tergisus
GTGTGTGTGTGTGTGTGTGTGTGTGTGTGTGTGCTGAGATCATAAAGAACATTCAGACATGCGCAGTGGATTTTCTACCTTCTAAGCCCTTCTGGTCGATGACAGTGTTTGCAGCTTTTGCCAAGGCCTGCTGCAGGGTGTCACTGCCGACCTGGTTCATCCGCCGGGAGGTCAAGGCACGCTTCTGCTTGTTGGTGCCAAATGCCTCAATCAGCGAGTCCACCTACAGCAGTAACAGAGGGGGTCGCCAACATTCAAGAAACCCGAACAGCAACACTGCAATATTTTAAATGCGGCCAAATCGAATCACTAAATCGTGATCATCAATGTAGTCAACACAAACAAACCGATACCTTATCTCGGAAAGACTTTGATGGGGTCTCAAGGGTTTCATCTTCAGCCGCCAATTCACCTGGAAGACCATAAACACAGCTTTTAGCACACATGGAACCGAAGAAATAAACCATACACTCCAGCACAGTCCGACTGTGTACCTGGAATTACAGGTTGCATGTTGAATAGTTGAGCCTTGTGGACCACCATGCTCCTACTTTTCTTGTCAAGGACCCCAACATAATACCTGCGGAGACAGAAAACTGTCAGATCTCCACTTAATATTGGAATGAAAAAAGAAGCCTTAAGGGTTAATTTATTCATTCATTGGGACCACACTTGGCATGACTAGGTTTACTGCTGTCAATTTAAGTGTGTATGTTCCCCTAAACGTGTCTTAATATTTTTCATACTGCAAGGTCGTAAAATGCACTCAAGTTTAGGTAAGAATGTTGTTTCTAGACCCCTTATTAGGAGGACTACCTACTTGCAAAGGGTGTTGCATTTTAAAGACCCTGTTCCGAAGTTATTTCCGACGTATAAAAGCCTGTCCGTTTCAGCCACCTGTAAAGAATGGAAGCAAAAAAAGATGCTTAAAACTTTTCAATACCAAAATTTAACCAACTTTAATTACACATCAGACGAGGAGAAAAATAAAACGTAACTTACGGCAATTCGTCTGTTCCTCTTTCTCGGGTCATTTTTGTCGACGTTTTTATAAAGTCTGAAGTCCACTGGGTCACTGTTTTTCAGGCTGCCATTGGAAAACTGAACTACAGATAAACGGAGAAATGAAAAGGACTAATCAACACCAAACACATTTTTAAAACAATGTGCAACGCCATCTCTCCAAATTTTGTTTTTCAAAAAAATTGTTGGAAGAAGTAACATTCAGTGTGCCACCACTAATACATCACAATCCGGAACAATTATAAATAAAACGGCGAAGTTGCTGCATTTGCCTGCCATACTTATGTGCAAGTATAGTAATGTAGCAGGACATATAAAGACAGTTATAAGGACCAAGTACTGACAACGAGCAGCATTTCATCCAAATTAGAAATGCACGTGAGCAACTGTACATATAAAGCACGGCTCGGACCGTCCGACAGTGGATCCGAAAACAAAATCGTCAGGATATAAACGTCACTAATAATAACTCTGTTACATGTATATATATATATTTTTTTTTAAAGCCATATTTTATTTTACCGATCACAGCATTTTCGCCTTCTTTCTCCTCGCAGTGCCTCCAGCAAGCACTCGCTGCCATGTCTGAGTCCGTGTCTGTGTGTTCACATGGAGACAAGAGAGCACAAAAGGCATTAAAAGAGAGTCTTTCACGCGACAGCGGTCCCTTGTGGCAAGAATTGCTTTTGCAACATAATCAAAACGTGGCAAACTTATAACATTTTTGAATGATATTATATAATTCATTTTCATTCATTTATTTTATTAAAACAACATTCATATTGATAGGTTGATGATTATATACAGCAAAAAAAACGTAATTATCTTCATCATAATCATCATAATCAACAGCAAGCAACAACAACAAGGTAGCTTAAATGTGAATGAAAATAAAGGAGTTGGTTGCAACTTACAATTCAGGCTGAAACATATCACTGACACTTGACATCATTGTTGGCTTCAACGACTGCTTTCTCCAGCACCACCAAGTTCATGCCCAGATTCTTTAAAAAAAAAAAGGGCTGGCCAGTTTCCTCACTCTCAGATGCGTTCCTGCACTCATTCCTCCAGTCCAGGGGATGGGCAGGTGGCCTGGACACCCCTGAGTGAGGCCTGGGACGTATTGTATTTCTCTGTACGTAAAGCGTCTTTGTGACATGAAAACATGTGAAAAGCGCTTTATAAAAATTTAATTGATTGATTGACTGATTAAATGAGAGTGTCTGGTCCATCCACACGGATGCTGCTCCCCCCCCCCCAGCATGGGCGCCTTAGCTGACAAGAGTCTTCACCCCCGTTTGCTCTGCTAACTTTGGCTGGGGAGGTCAGAGCCATGAAACGAAAAGTATAGGAAATTTGTGTCCTGAATACACCTAATGTAGTGCAACTGATGAAGGTTATGAACATAGACCATTTTCAGTCAGTTGGAAATGGTTAACTTCATTGACACATACTCAGGTACTCAGACACAATGCATCCTTTATTCCTGCTCTTATTCAGTGTTGAGGCAAACGGATTAACTAAAGTACAATGCGAACGTAGACCACTGGGTAGAGGTTGAGGTGAAGAACCTTACAAGATGATACAATATTGTAGATTAAAGTTGTCTACTGAGGCATAGTCTCTTGTGGTAATATCCATAAGCCTCGGTTAAACTGGATGGAAAATAATTTTTGTCCATCTGTTCAGGATGTGCCTCTTAGCCTCCCAGGCCTGATAGCCCTCCTCCATGGTGGAACAGGTCCCTAAGGGCACGTCCATGTTTCCCTCAGGAGGAGAGCAGACCAAAGACTTACATCGGAAGACTCCTGGCACCGGCCAGGCCCAGTATTCAGCCTGAATTTCCCTGGAACCTTCTAATGGCGCAGCGGTGCTGGGGCACTGGGGTTTAAAACTCTCCCCATGGATGGCTGAAGTCATCCTGAAATCTGGTGGAGGCGTCAAACTTGGTATGCCTCAGCTTCAATCTGTCCTTTCTTTCTGATAGGCTCTCTTTTGGCACACATGTACTAAACTCCCCTGTTTTGACAGAAAAAAAGGGTTTTGTGCAGTGCAATCTTTCTTTTATTTATCCTTTCAGTCTGCTGTGCTCTGGAACAACAATTAGCAAGTTGACATTACAGAATAAAAGAGGGTTATAATGTAGGTTATATCTACATTGACGTGTAGTGAACTGGAACAAAAATAAAGAACTTAAAAGCTGATTATTTATTTGTATGTGGCAAATTTAATTAGGATATTATCCTGGTCAACTTAATTGAAGCTAAATTGAGACAGCTGTATAAGCGGTGAATGTCGGAGAATAAAACGCGTTGAGCACGAAGGACGAAAACTGATCGCGTCACACAGGTTGTGTTTTGTGGTGAATTTTCTTTTGCCGCCTTTAAAAATGTTCTAATCTACTAGTAAAATAAACTGAATTAGAGTTTTCGGTTCGTATGCTTGATTACAATAAAAATCTAAAGAGAAGTGATTTGTTAAGATGTTGAGTAACGAGGGTGTGCTGTACTGCTTACGAATACGTATTCTCTTAGCAACTTCATTTGGAATTATTTCATGGAAAAAATAAACTATCTCGATGCTTGGCCTAAATGGCTAAAAGTTCCCTAAAGTCGGACAATTATGAATTTTAGTTTAATTGGAAAGCCGCGGCTAATATCAACTTCGTTTTAATGCCCTGATCTTTTTCTTTAGGGTAAAAATGGCGTCCTTTGCTGTTCGCTCGAATCAGGTGGGTACCTATCCTCCGAATCCTGATATAGTTTAGATTTAAGAATTTGGTGACTAACAAATTAATAAAACGGAAATGGTATGCGATTGGGCATAATAATGCACCTAAATGGTTGACTAGGCACCCTCCTTAGTGTTTCCATTGTTTTCTTCTGACAGAATGTGATGGCCCGACTGGTTAACCTCCCTTTAGTGATCTCTACCTTTGGCCTGGTGTCTCTTGTGTACTGCAATACCAAGGACAAGCATCCCCGCCTCAGGTCGCTGTGTGAGGTGGTAGAGGTGGGTATGAAGACTATGACTTCAGTGGCCATCACCGGTGTCATGCCGTTCATCAACAGACTGGAGCCTCAAAGTAAGGCTGATGTCTTTTTATGTACCAGTGAGTCCTGCTAGTGTGCAACAGTTTGAAGCCATTTAAAGCTGTGTTCAAACCATAGATGCAATTAGTTGTATAGGTTACTTGGTTGTGATTGGACAGATGTTTCTGATAAGTATTAAAAATTGAGACCCTACTAGATGTAAAATATGACACACATACGAGGTAATTCTGTTGGCTTCAGTTTGGAAGAAAAAGTGAGTGCTGGGTCTAATTCTGCTTTGCTTCAGCAGTTGCTGCTGCAAACAAACTGGCATGTAGAGGTTTGGATGAGATTGAGAAGATTTGCCTAGTTTTTTGCCAGCCTTCGGTGCAGGTATGACCAAGGCCCGTCACTGGTGTCATTTTGCACATTTTCACTGTTTTAAAGACCTTCTGCTCAGTATTCAAGTGGTTTGAATGCATTCCAGGGGATTGAAAAACACAAGGTGTAGTCCAAGTTAGACCATGTAGCCCTCAATGTCACCCATTTTCCCCCCACCAAAGGGTAACCTGGAGATATGTGTATTATGAACCTAGGTTGTTGCCAGTGTCAAGGATGTGTTGACTGGAGCCAGAAACATGGGGGCTATGGGGACTGCATCCTGCACCTTGAAGGGGGTTCTGGAGAAGACCAGAGGGGCTCTGCTGGGGAGTGTGGAGGTTACCAAGACCACGGTCATCCATAGATATAGCACTTTACAAAGCAGTCGCGTGGTCATGCTAACGAGCGTAACGGCGAACAGTGCCCTAAACTCGTTTGAGAGGCCGGTTGACCTGCGCCTGCCTCTTACCAAGGAGGAGCAGGGTGAGTGATTTCTGACTAAAAGTTTCCAAAGGTTCGTTTGGCCAAACCTCACCCCACAATGTTTAAAGCAATAAGGCTTAATGTCAATCAAGGACAAGGCTCAAACATTCTCTGGTCATGGCATCTCTACACATTGAGTGATTGACAAAGTCTCTGCATCCCATCATACAGTGGTCTTCAAACTTCTGATATTGCTGCCGATAGAAGAGGTTCCATCCCTGATCTATATGATTATATATTTTCTTGTTGTAACTCTAGGAATAAGTCAACCAACAGATTAAGTAATTCAGACCGCTGTTTGTGTTGAGACCACAAAATGTGAATTGGCTTAATTTTTTTTTTTTTTTTACGGTTTCTTTTTTTTAAACAATTTTACCTGTCCTTTCCAGAGATGATAGTCAAGACTTTAAAAGGTCCTGAAGTGACCGTTGACGATCCTGGCTTTTATGAGCGACTGGGTTCCCTTTGCCCCAAGCTGCGCAGGAGAGGTTACCGTCAGACCATTGCCAAGAGGCAGGGCTCTACAATCAGACACACTGAATCGCACATGTTGGCCACGGCCCACGGCTTCTTCGCCTGGCTACAGACTGCCTGCCTGAGCCTGGGCTCCAGACTTCAAGACCTCTCGTGGAACATCCAGAGCCAGGCCCTTTCCATGGTCGCCTCTGCATCTGAGGTCTGCAACAACTTCAGGGAGGTCTCCACCCTCGGGGACCTTGGCAGCAACGTTTTGGGAAGCGGCAAGGCCAAGCTGGCCAATATCATGGCCCACCTGGTCAACGTCCTTCATCTCCGATGGCTTTTCAGGCAGAGGGTTCCTGTGCCCCACGACACCCATTTTAACAGGCTGGTGAAGTCTAGGCCTTTGGCGAGGAAGAGTGCAGTCACTAAATCTTAACCTTTGGCATCAACCCGTCTAATGCAACTCCCTGGCTATAATGCAAAGCCTGTAAGTTTTGTTCCTTCATATTCTGCAGAGAAACTGATTTAAACATTTCATTCTTACGAACCAAAAATTTTGATTAATTTCTATTTAATGTATTGCAGCTTACACTGATCAAGATGGCAAAATAATTGATTGTTGATTGGGCCTTGCATACCTGTTAATTTCCCTGCCTTATTTTATTTTTTTGTTCTTTGTCATTACACTAATAGTATTTACTTGTGTATGCTAATAAAATGAAGATCAATCACATGGTCTTTGTTATTTAAACATGAATGTCATGACTATGTATATAAGAAATGGTAAAGTGGGGTTTCCCTGAGGTTAAGGTATGATTTTGTAATAAAGATTAGTTATTGTTGACAGAACTACGTTGTTTACTATACGGCTGCATAAGAGCAGGCAGATTCAGTAAAAAAAAAAAACTGCTTCCATCCAAGCCCACAGGAAAAAAGGTTACAAACTGTTTAAATACACCAAAGTTTTAGGTAGACGCTCTTAACACTCTTTCCATGTTGGCAGGGAACCTCTAAATGTAATTTAAAATGTTTAAATACCACTTGCTGTATTGGAACAAAAATATATACACTGCAGTAAAATTCAGAGGAATAGTGTGTGTGTGTAATTTTCTGAAAAGATGGCTATAAGAACCAAATTGGACAGTGGTTACTGAGATTTAAAAAGGCATTAAGGAAAGGAAAATTGCTTTCTTAAATGAAGAATCTGTGTTCTATCTGTGCTGCTATTTTCCATATTCACCAACAAGTACATTCAAGGGTCTACAGTCACCTTATATGAATATGCAGAGGCTATGACAATTGTTTTACGAAAACACAAAAAGGGAACTACTGCCAACAAGTTTACACTCTGGAAAATGTATCTAAGTACTTTGCAAATCGACGTTCAGAAAACTGAAGAATTTGTCCATTATTGGAAATTCAACCCTGTGGCTATTAACGGGCAACTGATAACAACCACCTGCTCCCAGTATTAGTTAACACATATGGACCAGAAACTCGCTTTTAGGGAAAACACATTCTCAAACTTAAACCACCAGTGCCTGTTCCCGATCAGGAAACTGAAAAGCTCTGGAGAAGGAAATGGCGTACAAAAGTGTAATTACCTTCAACCTGACTATGTGGGGGGAAAAAAACATTGGCAGATGACAGAGCCAAATGCCTTGCTTGTTCACCAAATCCATCCATAGGAAGACCCAGAGCATAACCTCAGACTCACCTAATCCCCTGCTGAACAGTCTGAGAAGCTTCCTTCTCAGGCGTTTCAGAATGCCAAGAGCAAACAAAACCCTCTATAAACATTCCTTTGTCCGTATTGCCATAGGTCTCATTAACAGCAAGGCTTACACTCAGGCACAAAATGTATCTTAAATAAACCCATCTCCGACCATCTGCTATTGTCATCCACGTCTCATGCTGCAGTCAAATTCAAATCACTTCTCTGTAATAGTTTTTTGCTCTCTATTCTGCAGTTCACTACTCAGAAACATTGTATGTATAGGTCAGTATTTATTTATTTGTATACGTATTATGTAGGATGTATATTTTCAAAAATTACGTAAGTGCCTGTATACTACGCTTGTCATATGAATGTTGGTGGAAGCAATAATTTTTCACCCAGAGGGGATGATAAAGTTCGTATCTTTGTCATGTGTTTTACGTATTTCGCGTCGGGGAAACACCACAGGATGGCGCTAAATACATTTGCTGTATGCAGGTTTAGGCAACTTTCGAGCAGTTTGAAAAAACTATATATTGTTTCATAATAACTATATTTTAAAATTAACAGCTACCGCATCACAGTCTAGAATCAATGTAAAATTGACCGTTTGCAAAGGCATGGCAATACGGCCACTTACCCATTAAATTACCAAAAAATTTACTTTTAGTTTATCAAATTGAGTTTTCAGAAAAGGCATTTTGCAACACCCGTTTACTCGTGGATACCTTAAACATACCTCATGCACCTTTTCCACATGTCAATCACGACTATTTAGTTAGATGCAATTAAGCATTCAGTAAAGCATTATTTAAGCCGTTTTGGTTTCCGATTAAACCTCATTCCAATATATAGCAAGTAAAGGGATCTTGCCGTGGTTGAGTATTTTATATTAAAACAAAACTGGTCGCAACTTTGTACCCATAATATCCGTGACGTCTCTTGGGCTTGTTACACAATACAGTATTTTGCGAATTTTGTTGAATTTTGTTGTTGATGTCATTCGAAACCAAACGAAAAGCTTAGCAAAAAGTGTCGAGGGACAGATGTAGGTTATGGTTTATAGTACGTCAGCCATTTTAAAATATACACGGACGTCTAGACTGCGATTCATTTTCACCTGTTGCAACTGACATTTAAAGGTTTCGTTTAAGAAAGAGCGGCACAAAGCCTGACGAAATAGCCGGAAATCGTGTTTCCTCCACTGGAGCTACTGGACCTATGGGCGGTTCCAACTTCGCGTCTAGCGCCAGACTCTGAAGCTCACAAGAGCTCACAAAAGTAACAAAACAGAAACATGGCGACTTCTTGCATATAAGACTGAGCATAATAGTTTTGCGAATAACTGGACAGCAAAGTTTCCAGTTGTACTAAAAGAACAGAGCGAAATTGTATGCCTCCGGTTCAGGTAGTCTTGTCTACATCGAGGGCGGAATATCTGTCGCTATTGAAAACTGGAAGTGCTTTCATGTCAACATTTATTTTCGTGGTGTAAATAGCTGGTAAGTATTATTTGCTTTGTCTTCCGTTCAGCGTCCGACTTTAAGTAATGCATGCTTGCTTAATGCTCTGTTTCGTTGCATCTTTTTGTACAACTGAAATTACCTTTAATTAATCCGGCACAGGTAGCCAAATAGTCTTTACAGTTGAATTGAAACGTTAGTATACGCACGTTTCTTTGCACTGCGTAACTTGACACAAGTTAGAGTAAGCTAACGCACGTTTCTGAAACAATTAGCTAGTTACGTTTATGACTGAGGTAGCTTTCAGGTGGTTGGGTGGTGATTACGTTTTGAACGCGTGAAAGATTAATACAATTTATTAAATCGCTATTTAATGCACCCTTGATGCCCTTGTTACTAGATGGTGCAAGTCATTTCATATCATGGAATGTTACAGTACAGGTGCTGCTATGGTGTTGTGAAATGTAAATAGCCAAACACAGTGGCGAAGACAGCGACCTTATACTGTGATGAAAAAAGGAAGGTGAGATGTTCCAATACGTTCGCTGTTGTACTTAACACTTCTCCAGGCAAGTGTTGTAACACAACTACACATACCTTTTGCGTCCGTTTAAATAAATAACTTATTGTCGATTTAAGGAATGTTTCCGTTTGCTGAATATAAACAAAGTCGCAGAACAATCCCTATTTACATAATGCAGGGCAGCATGGTGAAAGAAATTTGATAAATACTGTTTCATGCAATAAACTATTGCAGTTGGTCAATGTGCCATCAAAAGTTGTCGAATTATTCATTCGTTTTGGGGTAAGTGCCTCAGAACAGTTGCCGTGACTGTGGCCGAATGCTTGACTCGGGGATTTCCGATTTTCCTTCTTCAAATTCTTGTGTAAACGTTTGCTAGGGTTGACTGAAGCTGTGTTAAAGAAGTAAACATAAACTCACCTTCCAGCTGGAGAATAGGAACCTCTCTAGAGAATACCGCAATACGCAACCACGCCCTCTGTCAGAGTTGCTAAAGTAAGAGTTTAGATAAATAAGGAAACGTCTTCGTGAAGTCCTGTTATTTTTTTCCTCCGTTACTTTTGTGGAAATAATTTGCAAGACGATTCCACGTATTTTATTAAGAATAGAACAAAATCATTGTGTTAGTGGTTTTATTCCCTGTGACGCTTGTGGCAGTTCTATATTGCTTTTAAATTCTTAGCGAGGAAGTAATGGAGTTGGCACATTTATGTGGCTGTGGTTCCCCATTTTTGTTTTGAGCTGGTGCGATGTTTTTAGTCTGGATGTACCGGTTTTCTCCTCATGCACAATTCATCCTTATCTTTATTTATGCGTGTGTCTGCGTGCGAAGATCCTGACAGATTTTCAGCTGTGTTTGCCCGTTTGTGGCCGTGGCAGCTTGGGGAAGCCCAGCTGCGGTTGCCCTCTCAACTTTTCCATGCTTGTCTTTCCAATGCCTGTGTGCCGTAGTCCACCCACGCAGACACGTCGCCTCCTCCAGCAACGTGCACGCACTCCCCACTTTTCCTGTCTGGCATTAAACATTGGTGCTGGGAGCGTGACTGTTTTGGGTGGATTCCTGCGCGCGTGGACTCATGTCTGCCAGTCAGGGTGATCTTATAGACTGGCTGATGCATTGTGCAGCGCGTGAAGCTTTCAGAGGAATTCGTGGCAAATATGGGCTATGTGCTGTAACTAAACATGCTTAGTCAGGGTCAACTCAACCCTCTCCATGCACTCCGCACTTCTCGTAACATTTGAAGGAGTTTAACTTGTCCAACTCTGTCACGCGGTATGTGCGTGTGTGTATGTGCAACCAGGGCCCACAACTGAAACTTCACTCGGGCTGCAGTTTCCGAATACGCTGCGTCAGTTTCAGTGCGCCATGCTTGTGGTTTTATTTTTCCCAGCAACAGTAAGTGGCTGACTTTTGGGGATGAAAGCTGTGCTGTTCTTGTTTTAGAAATGTGAGGTCTGTTGCAGTCTCAGCTGGCTGTCGAGGATGGAGACCGAAAGTTGCGGCAGTGGGTTTTTATGTAGATTTATGTAGATTTTTGGCAGGTTTGTGTCAGCTGACTTGTGGTATTAGCATGTGTTGTGGCACAGGTGCTGTTTCTGGCACAACCAAGCCCATGGCAGCCTGAACCACCAGCTGAGGGACAAGCATTGGTCACTGTGGGTACAACAAAGAAAAGCCACATGTGCGATTGGCCGCTTCCTCAGTGAGTGGGAAGCAGGAAGCTACAACCCCTGAGCGCAATATCAGAAACAAAACGCATGCTAGTCGAATGTGGCTTGAACAGGTTTCTGTTCAGTCCTGAGAGTCAATGTTGGCAAAAGCTCGCCGTGTTCCGTTTTCGTTGCTTTTGGAAAGATACAGGACAGCTTTCAGGGATGGCTTGCAAATTAGTTGTTTCTCTTTAGAACTTTATGGTACAAGTTCCTCTTGTGCTAGGTCGTTTCAGCTGAAAAGAACAGGAAGCCACCCAAGTTAATTACTATTACTACTGGAAGGTGATTATTAAGATACTTTGACTTCACTTTTCATACTTTGACTTTTTACTTTTTTTCATTGTCAAAAATTACTTTGAATGTTAGTTATTTGGGTGCGTAAGGAATTAATACGCTAGGGACCATCTGTTGGTAGGATAAAGGGTCAATGCCAAAGGGCTTGTATGTTTCATATACTGAAGATGATGGAATTTGTTTTGTGTGTTCTTCATTGATTCTTTTTGAACCCCCTTGAAGACGACACACTGAAAAAATTTAAATGTGCTTCTCAGCTTTCCGGGATGCAGTCTGAGGTGAATCCTTCCCAGATTAGTGGTTGATTTTAAAAAGTATGTCAGGGTTGACATCAGTTGCTTCTGGAAGAGGAAGTGAGCAGCCAGGTCTTTAGGGGCGACCAGCCTCATGACTTTGCTGTCTGCTTTGGCTGAGCGCGTCTCGTCATCTGATTCTCCAGCGGAGGCCCGCTGGGCAGGCGCTACTGAGTAACACTCTAGTCCTTTCATTTTCTACTTCATTTCCTCAGTTATCAGTCTGTGCGAAATGCCTTTCTGCACTAAACAGGATGGTAATTCCTTGACACCAACTGCAATTCAGTGGAGTGATGATAGACTAGTGTGAATTCTGTAAACTGTATTGACTAATAAATCTCAACGGCATACTGATTCAGTGTCTGAATGTAAATAGCATTCATTGAAGAGCAGCAAGGATGCGCTTTTAGTTAATTAAATATGTGATAAAATGTTCCTTCATCTCATTTGCTTTTTTAATGACGACAATGTCATTTGAAAGCAAACACTTGTGGGGTATTTCATTACCATTTTTGGTATGGGGTGAGGTTTTCCTATTTTTGCGACTGGACCAGCATATAATGAAGCCTGTCCACGTTGTTCACAAGGCTCTTATTTGGAAACCGCCAGCCTTCTTATTGATGGTTCTGAAGGTCTTCGAAAAACAGCAACTGCAAGCTTCCTTGCATAACCGAAATGTTACTTGATCAGAAATGCCATTAGTCCACAAGTCAGATGATTACTACTGGCAGTTGTTCTGCCTGTAACGTTACTGACAAGAGCTGTCTACTGATCTCCCAACCAATCAGCACATCTCCTTTCCATACATTCGACCTTTGAGTGGCAAATGTATGCCAGGTGACAAGGACGCATTGTTGATTCAGAACACTGGAAAAGTTAATGTATGGGAAGCACGATGCGTTCTGTTGCTGAAATGTGGGCTTGGGAAATATGATTATTGCAGACACAGTGGTTCTCCCAGTGTGACAAAAACAGGTCCCATCTATTAGTTTCATCACCTAGGTGAACAAAAATGGCTATTAATCTGGAACTTTTTTCATGAACCATTTTTAATACTAAAATGTTAGGGTGTCATTTACTTTTATTAGAATCCCTTTCTTGTATTCTGCCATTTTACCGGTTTTTTTTTCGTCTTGCAAAGCTTTTATTTTGCCTTGTCTATTTTGCCTTGTCTATGTTTCACTTTTGAAATGTAGCCAATCACGAATTACCTTGCGTAAACGGCGCAGAGGACCCACCCATCAGGTGGGGGGGGGGGGGGGGGTTTACACCGGCTTACCCCGTTAACCCCAACAAATATAAATTTATAATTTAGTATAACGTAAAAAATAATTTTCCACAGGCCGCCTTTCAAGGACCCCAGTTTGAGAACTGCTGTTTTTGCAAAACGTGTCTGCAGCTGGCTAGAGCGATGAGATGAAAGACCAGCGAGAGTGTTCCTCTAACTACTGGGGGGAGGGTAGAGTAGTCACCCTGAACCCACCGGGCCTTTGCAGTTTTCTTGAGGTAGCTTTAGCGCTGCTTCTTACCCATAGGTTGGTCCAATCGGCTGATATCGCTGTCGATTCCTGAGAATGAATTATCAATATGGATGTGGTGGTGCTGGATGTGGGTATCGTCCTCTTTGTTTTTTGACAACTGTGGGGGGGGGGGGAACATTTAAGTCAGTGGGCTTCTTACTGTGTAAATGGGGTGGTATACATCATGTCATCGTCCCGTTATGCAGTCTGTATCTCTTCCTTTAAGCCTGTGAAACACAAACTTTTAGTTGTTGCTGCTGGTAATCTCCTCACAAGACTCTGAGCATCGCTGCCACAGGAGCGGCTATAAGCAGACTGCAGGAAGCGTTCTCAGACACGAGGGAAACGGGAAAAGACACATGCTATAAACTGATCCTTTGATCTGAACGCTTGTGTTCAGTGAGAGAGACTGGAATGCGGTGGGCTTCAGGCTGTGAAAGTGACCAGTATTCCTGCACTGGGCGTCTCTGAGAAGTGGCCTTGCATGTTGGCATCTAGCTAGCCTTGAGATTAATGTTTTAATTCCAGGATCAATATGATCCTCTTTCTTGTTTCAGATATCCTGGGACCTCCAAGTGTATTCATACCCTTGTTGAATTACACAAAATGCTGATTTTGTTGAAGAAATTCGATTGCACATAAAACTTTTTTGGAGTAAAATATGCACAATAGCCTGTTTAAAAAAAAAAAAAAATTATTATATATTTTTTAAACACTTACGTTATGTAAAATTGAAATAATGTCAGTGTGCTGAAGTTTACGTTTACCTTTCATGCACCTTTCATTCCCCTGGTTTTCACTTTCACCAAAGTCAGTCTTGGATCGGTCTGAGGTCTTGCGACGTAACCGTTCCTCGGGGTTCATGGAAATGTGAAAAGGACCACCAGTGTTTTCCATCTGTGGTGGCAGTGGCTGATAACAAGACCCTGACGTTCGCTATGAGCCAAGTCCTCGTTTGGCGAGGATGACTCGGATCTCCTGCTAATGCAGTATCGCCTGCCATGAGGCAATGCCGCTTTAGGAATGGCGGCGGACGTGGCTCGGTTCAGTGAAGGACCGTTTTGGTTATTGCAGTAGGGGGATCATGGCCTTGCGCTCACTGACTGCTCTTTCCTCTTCCTTCCTCTTCCTTCCTCCAATACCGCCGGGTTACCCAGGCAGGATAGATGGCGGAACGTGAATATGTGCATAATTTTCACATTGGTTTTCTGTTAAAAGGCCATTAGCCGCTATCACGTTATCCATTTAATCTGAATTCGTTACTCAGATTTTATTTTCTTTCTTGAAGCTGCTTGACGCGTAAAGCACGCTTTCTGTGTTGACGTACATCATATTGATTCAATTATGAGCTGGAGATGGAGAACAGGCGTCATGTTGGCTGCTCCATATGAAACCAATATAATAAAGAATTTTCAACTCGTTCGACCTTATTGAAACGCCCGTTTCCTGATGGAAAGAACTGTCTATACAATAAAGTTCAGTTGTCACTGTTTTGAATGGCCACCTAAACCCACTACACAGTGCTGTTCAGGATGCACTAACAAAGCTCTGGCAGTCAGTTTTAAGAGTAAGAGTTTTGTGGACCTTTCAACCATTTACCGAGAAGGTTCTGAAGATCTGCTGCTCTGTTTATGTGCATTTAGGGCTTACAATGCGCCACAGTTAACAGCGTTTCCGCAGGGTTCTTTCTTTGTGGTGTAGGAACGTACAACCAAGCAGGCTTGCTGTACCACAACAAGAAGTAGTTCTTCAGGTTTTTTATTTTATTTTCTTTTTTTCCCCTTCCCTTTTGTAGCACTTGTGGGCCGTGGCGGGCTGGTCACGTGCTCTCATACCACCGGTTCCCATGTCACTGGGGTGTCCTCCCTGTGCTAATGCTACACGGCGCTACTGCGCTCAATGGGCCCTTTCCTGTTTGCTCTGCTTCAGTTCCAAGCAGTGTCCTATTACAAGTGCTTTATTCGAGACCTCACTGGTGGCCTAGATGGAATATCCTTTTTTTAAATCCAATTTTAGTGAGTCGAGAACATTTGCAAAGAGGAAAACGTTACGGAGATATTCCACCAAGCGAAGCACCTTATTGTTTGCAGAGCGAGATAACCAATGCACAGCCCAGTAGTTGCTATGATGTAAAAGTGAAGATTTACATTGATGAGTTCAGTCCCAAATAAATGGTAGTAATTTATTGATTAAACGTTAATTAGTCCCAAACAAATATGAGGCGTGCTTCAGCAGTAATCGCGCACGATTCTAAAAGACGTGTATTGCATCGTCCCGATTATGCAGCGTTTCCATCGAAGACGCACATTGGTCTGAACATGCAATTTAGTCTTCCTTTAATGAGGACCCCTTGCTGGCAGCCCAGACAATTACATGTCTAAGATTGAAATGCCTTAATTCAAGTCTCTTTCAAGTATAGCCGCTGTTGAAATGCATAGCCTCTATTTATTTACTTTTATCTTTGCCATTTCTATTTCATTTTAGGTTTCAGTTTTGCTGATTGAAAGTAGGCAGTTTATTCCCCACATATAAATCTAAATCTAATTCAGATTCTGACCGTGTAAAGCCAGTGGGAGATTGATCGTGTCACCGACGGCACAGATCAGCCGCAGATGAGACGACAGACACTTTGGTTGTTTTTTAGCATGGAGAGTTCTGGTTGAAAGGGCAGCGGTGACGGTCCCCTGTCCCACTGATGACAAGGTGGCTTCACTTTCAGTTGTGGTTGTTTCGCTTGGATCCTGCGGTCAGGTTTTTCCGAAATCTGATTTTTAGGGTTTTTTTTCACTCTCAGTCATTTTCAGTGAACCAAGAGGTTGAAAAATAGGTCAGTAAAATATTATTTTTTAAAATTCCAGTCATTTGACTGAGTTGACAGAACATTGCTGAAAAAGGAACAGGTTTGACATGGCTCATTTTTAAAGCTTCGTGGAGTAGGGGGCAAACTACTCAGACACTGCTGTGATTCCCTCCTGCTTCCTATTCCTTCCTTCCTTTTTAAATACCGGCATCTCCCATTCCCCCTCTTGTCCATAATACCACTGCTCCTGTTCCCGAAGGATGTCCGATTGCGTGGCCTGCACAATGGGATGATTGTGAATGTCAGTCCTCTCTCCCCTGATCCCTGTTGCCAGTGAGATCATTGGCTAGGTGCTAAATGGGGTGGATGCGACATTCTGCCCGGTCTCCCTCGTTGGAGCCACATGGACACTGCTGGGTCCTCTTCCCCATAGGGAAAACGACACCCTCAGAGGAACTAAACGGGACGCTAGGTGTGCAACAGGTAGCCCATTCGGTATCAGATGCTGCCAAGTTCAGTCTTGTTTCCAAGGTTACGGCAGTAAAACCAGCCAGCGCTGGTGGTGAGGGGTGAGTAGGCCGGCGGTGAAGCCTGACTGTTGTAATGAATGCATAGACACTAATCAGTTGTGGGGACTGAGACAATAAAAGCCTTGGGTGAGATTGAGATGGTGATAAACTTCTGTATAAGGTGTCTGTAATTTTGGTCACAGCTGAACAGCTTTTCCTGGGTCTGCCGCCATGCTGTCCTATAGCTGTCTGTTTTGGAGACACTCCTTGACATGTCTTCCGTTGATCCTGCATTTTCGGGTGCTGTGAATAGGGGCCATATCACACAATATTGCTGTCTTAATTTGCACAACCGATTTACCAAAGTCCTTAATCGCCTGCACACGGTTCTTTTAAACGAGGCTATAGAAAACTAAAGGTGACGCACGGTCTGTGTGGCCGTACTTCACATCCATTCAGACACGCACAGCATTTCTCCATAGGAAACCGTATTGTTAACTAAATTGCAGTTTCCTTTGCGAAATACAGCCAAGCGTACATTTTTCAACAGTAGTTTACTTATTTATTTATTGCTCATTACCTGTCATTTATGAATTTGTACAACCTACTTGGTATCTGAAGTTAATTAGATATTTGGAGAGGAAATTTTTCAAATAGACAATGGCAAATTTATGTGTTCTATAAATGAAAGGCCATGTTGACATATATACGTGTGTGTGTGTGTGTGTGTATATATTGTTAGTGAGGGCCATTGGCACTGAGCTGTGGTGTATGCTGCACTGAACTGAAGTATTCAGATGTGAGGCTTAGGGTTGTTGGTTGTAAGCAATAAAGAACGTGCGTGTGCATATAT
>JAOVYW010000044.1:786893-820630 GCA_025775045.1 Hiodon tergisus
GTTGTGCTTTTTGCATACTGTTCCTGTATGTGGTGGTTCCAGAATCCGGATTCATCGCCCTCCACATTGCACTCACCAAACCCTTCCCCGTCTGTCCCTCCAGAGGCCTTCGACCGAGAGTACAAGCACACCTTCGACGAGCTGAGCCCCGAGCAGCTGAAGGCCCTGGCCCAAATCGACCGTCCGCCCAGCGCTAGTGTGCAATGGTGCCTTAAATGCTTTGGAATGCCAGTCATATGACGGCACCCTCTGCTGGACACACGCAGCAATGGGATTGCGGCAAGGCCCTCTCGGGGAGACCATGACTGCTCAGATCGGAGGAATGTTTGTGCCGTGGATTTTGTGTCTCGAATATCACCAAAAGATGGTACTTTTTTTAAAGTCATATTGATATTCTTTTTTGGCTGTGCCTCATTTACCTGATCTGCTTGCCTTAATTTCTTAATCATATATGTATTTTTGCATAAACCTCAAAGTATTTCTGCACAGTAGTTAGTGTTTCTGTACAACGGGTGCCGAGACGGTATTGGCAGTGAACCCGTACTGTTGCTTTATTTTCTAAAAGCAATTTCAGCGCTGTGACTTTTTAAGAGTGACATAATTAAAAACGCCCATATGTATCTAGTGTTGAATACATGAGTGACCATGGTTGCTTCTTAGCTGCTTTGTGTTCAGGAAAAGTTCAGCCTAGAGGAGCACATACTGTTACAGTACTAGCCTGCAGTTAGAGCCTCATCTCGCTAACATCTCGTATTGGTCAGCAGTAATACATATATTAAATGTATATAGAATGGTTTCAATTGTGTACATATCTGCATTTTCAAAATGCTTGGTTGTCAGTTTCCGTTGATTCTATTGTACATATTTCTATTGATGGGAGAATCTGAACATAGGAAGCAAGGGATTTAGCCTTGTCCTTCAGGCTCTTCAACACAAGTGGCCTGTTGTGCAGTGTAGATACCCAACGATGTGTGTTGTTTACTTGATGGGATGGGGTTGGGCAGAGTGTGGTATATTTTTTATAATGTATGTATATGGTGTGGAGTAGACGCGTTGAGGAGTAGGAGTGCAAGGCACTGTTAAAACATTCCAGTCCTTACCCCTTGCAGTGCCCAGTAATATTGTCCTGAATGGACACACCTCTTGACACATCACAGTCCTGGCAATAGCTTGATTTTAATTAAACCTGGTGTGGTGACCTCCGCTGCATACCAACAGATACTAAATCAATGCACGCCATTCATGTAATGGTGGGAAATAACTGGTGCAGAAGACATGTCACTACAAAGGAACCACCCCACACTCTGGCAACCCTGCTCTTAGTTCATTACCGTCCGCACAAGCAGGGGCGCAAGTTGCCGAGTGCTATGTAGTGATCTGCAGCTGCTGGATGAAAGGGCAGTTTAGCATCATGGATTATACGGCAGTGAAGAGAAACTCTACCGAGGTGTCTTCAATGGCTCTAATAGACCCTGTCCACTGGGGAGGGTCCTGTCACCAATACAACTGAGCGCAAAACTGTTTCTAACCTCTGACTTTTCTGTATAACAAAGGACTGTTTCCAAAACACTCATTACACTCTGAACCTGACAACTAGTGGAATTTTTTTTCCCCCTTTGTCTGGAATTTTAGAAAACTGACCAGGGCTAGGATCACTGGACATGAGGAAATTGCCCAGACGATTGGGCGTTTTTGTATATTCAGATTCAATATGCTTCTGCATGAAGGCTTAACAGGCCTGTACCATAGCCAGCCATCTCATCGGATTTTAAGATGACCGCACTCAATTGTTGCCTTTTTTTTTTTTTTAAACTTATTTGTGCCAGAGTAGGTTAACAGCTGTGTATTCCGTTAGACCTGATCATGTCACTTTCACATTACATAGACCTAAAACCCAAAGCTTTGCTGATGTAGCCTACATAAAGGGCTTAAGTTCACAGGTAAATGGGAAAACCTTAAAACATTCCAGTAACTTAACATGACCTGTGTTCAACACAACATTAGCAAATGTTACCAATCAGTACACATGGTCTGGTTCTGGTTTTTTCAGTCAATAAGACTTCACAGTAATGAAATGCACTACTTGCACAAAATCGGAGTGTTTCATTTCACGCACACTTTGATCTCCTCAGAAACCAATTTGGACAGATAGTGAAACAGGGCACTTGTTACGTTCTGCCGTTCATCCTGTCACATGTATAAGTGTCTACGCAGAGGTGTAATAAAGTAGCTTCTTAACATGTCCCGACTGTTTCCTTCAACTAAAATGCAAACACTCAGTCCAGTTTATATAGAGTATTTCACAAATTCTCAACCTGGGAGAAAATAGCACTGTACAGGTAAAACTACATTAACCCTTGGTTATGCACTAAAAAAATGGTAAAGTTCCAATTTTAATATTGAATTCCTTGGGAAGTAGGAGTTGATGGCACATTCTGGCTGATGATATATCAAAAATCTCTACACAAGCTGGAATCCTATCCTTTGAGGAAACCGTTTTTGTCAAGGTCTTCGGTGTTGGAGAAACATCACAATGAACAACCACTACGAGCGAAACCTTTTAATGGCTTTTCACACAAGGCTTTACTTCTGGCTAGACTCTGACTTGGATGTAGATGCTCTCAAAGATGACAGGCGACGTCTCTTCGCAATCTGTTCCTGCCGCTTCTCCTTGGCCTCCTGCGAACAAAGGCGAGCATAGCCTTGGTATAACACTTAGGACTGGTGCATATAGAAAAGGTTTTAGCAAAAATCAGCCCTTTCCAGTCTCCACATTTAGTGAAAGTGGTTATCGACTGGCCAAGGACAATGAAGATCGCCATCTTCAAGCATGACTATTCAAAATCCCAAAAGTTCACAATACAGGCGCTACACCAAGGGCAATGCGCTATTCCCATAGCATCTCGTGAAGAGGACGTCAGAAGCCAACGGTTACATCTCAATTTTTTATTTTAGGAAAACTAAAAGTAGCAAGCTTATGAAAAATAGCTTGGATTTTTTCCTGAATTTATCAACACCCATCATTCAATTCTACCTAAAGTACTGAATTCCATAAAAACCATAACAATCAATGCGTCCCATTAACCAAAACAGCAGATTAAACCGAACACTTAGTACCAATATTCTATTTGAACTGCCTTACCACCCAAAATCATACGGCCATTTGCCTCAAAACCATGTATAGCAAACCCTTAATGACACGTACTCATGAGAGGACCAGCCGTCTCACATCCACACAACCAATAAAGACCAACGGTCGTACCTTCATCCTCTTGGCCAGCAGCTTGGCGTACTCGGAGGCCTCCTCCTTGTTCTTCTGGGTGCGCTGCTTCTTCAGGGCGATGCGGCGACGCTTGTGCTGCAGCACACGGGGGGTCACCAGGCGCTGGATCCTGGGGGCTTTGGTTCTGGGCTTTTTGCCTTTAAGGAGAGTCAAGCTTTCAGACGGAGGAATGCAAAACTAAACCTCCAATACGCCGATATTTACTGGTGTAACAGGTAGCCAGTTACCAGTAAATATTTACCATTGCCATTATAAAACTTTTTCCTAAAAAAGGTACCAACTTCACTGGTAATGCCTCCTGACCATTTGTGTCCCTGCAAAGTACACCAGCACAGTATTCCAACAGCATTTTTGAACTAGAAATATTAATAAGGACATTTAAACCTCATGCTGTAATACTGGAAACATTGGGCATTTCACTGAAAATGTACTCCCTCCAGAAAGTTACCACTGAGAGAGCAATGCAGTTCAACCAGCCACAGTGCAGAGGTCAGGTCGCATCTGGTAAGCAGCTCCACGGTTTCTGTAGCACAACACTGTCCCCCCTTTGAGGCTACAGACAGGCCAGAAAGGGTCTACTGGTGTGCGGTACTAAAGCAGGGATGATTCTTGGGCACCCAGCAGACACACTCCACCGCTATTGGTTGCTTTATCCGACAAACGTAGATGACCAAAGCGACTTCTGAGACTCACCTTCCTTGGTCACGGGTCGTCTCACCACATACTGCCTCACGTCATCCTCCTTCGTCAGGTTGAAGAGCTTCCGGATCTTGCTGGCCTTTTTGGGACCCAGGCGGCGTGGTACCGTGCTGTCAGTCAGTCCGGGGATGTCCTTCTCACCTGACACACAAGCATGTTTTAATAAACGTGCTAGTCCCATTGCATCCAGAACCAATAATTCTAGGAAAGCATTTCTCTCATCTTCAAGAAAGGGGTAGACATTAAAATCCATTCCGTCCATCCACACAATCAGGTTAGGCAAGCTGCCACAATGATGAACTGGTTAATGAATGAACGCTGTAAATCCTTACACATTGCAAATGTTACTTCCATATACCTAATCCATCATGGTTTAATGAATACCATGTAGATTTTCACAAAGCTACCACTATGATGCCATAAAGAGCTGGGAGAGCAATGCAGTTCAACCAGCCACAGTGCAGAGGTCAGGTCGCATCTGGTAAGCAGCTCCACGGTTTCTGTAGCACAACACTGTCCCCCCTTTGAGGCTACAGACAGGCCAGAAAGGGTCTACTGGTGTGCACTACAATTACATACCTACAGAAGCTATGATGGCCAAATTCAAAGCTGGCAAGAAGCCATTAAAGCAGAAACTGGCACCTTTTCCAGTACCTTTCTTAACAATGACCAAGTTGAGCACGCTGAGGTTGGCATCGACGATGCAGCCGCGGACGGACTTGCGCTTGCGTTCTCCGGTCCGGCGGGGGCGGTAGCAGGAGTGACCCTTGCTAAGCAGCAGACGCACACGGCCATGGGTCAGCACACCCTGCTTCATGGGGAAACCCTGCTTGTCGTTGCCACCACTGATGCGCACCACATAGCCCTGGAACAGAATCACATCTAACCGTTAAAAAGGAAGTTTTTTGAAAAACTGCTTATGAGCAAGTGTTCAACTTTTCTAAAACAGAGCTTGGGCACATCCTTATGAACTTTTGCAATTCATTTGGATTACCCAATTTGCCTTTATACATCTCTGCACCTCCCTTCAAATCCTGCCCCGCACACGGGAACGCTAAGGGAGTAGTACGATTGGTCCCCTCTGATCCAACTGCCTTCGAGCCACCCATCATTTTACACACTTCCAAGTTTGTCAGCCCAAATGAAATTCAATGCCAGTAGAACAAATCCCTCCTGGCACCCCGCTGCTAATATTCCCCAATAAACGCTTGGTGCACGTTTATTTTTATTCACTTAAAGATGGGTGCAATTATGAAAATCAGCTTTTGTTTTAAACCCCTGAAGCATACCTTCCACTCCTCTCCCAGGGGATCAGCAGGCACCTCAGTGGCCATGCGCTTCTCATAGAAGGTGCGCAGCTTGCGCTCATCGTCCACTTCGATCAACTTCTGGCAGCCAGTGGCTGGAAATGAAATGTTCAGCTGCAAAAAAACAACAACGCATATTTAAATAAAAAATTAGCAGTCACAATACAGCAACAATACATAACAGATGGTTTTGAGCAGCGTATGTTTTTTGGGAGGGTTAAACCAAACGCTACTGAACTTTTTTACTAAAGCACTTTTTAGATTTCAATTAAGCTAGTCAACTACAACGTAACGTAAGTGTGACTACCCGACACGTGGTGCCTACCGGTGATCACCCGCCAACTCCATTGAGCAACAATACCAAACCGACGGAGTAAAATTACGATTCAACCAAACACCAGCAAATATAACCTAGCTAATAATATTGTTAATCAATCGATAACTACTCAACAAAACCGTAAAACGGATTAACGTACTAAATATGCCTAGCACGGGCGGCTGGCTAATAAAATTAGTTTATTTTGACAGTTAATACAACTCTGGAAAACCTTACGAACCATATTTAATAGTGACCTTTTTAAGATTATGCTAATCATCAACATTGGAGAACCAGAAAACCTGCGACAAACAAATAATATTAAGTTCACTTACACGTTGGCTTGGAAGGCGACGGCCATGTTTCTTACTATAGATTCAGTCCTACCGTTGCTTAAAAATCATCAACCATCTTAAACTCAAAACCCCCATATTACTACCTACACATCGGGAATGTGGTACTGATAGTGTATATTTACGCACGATGCAAAAATTGCGAATAAAAAATTATGGAAAATGTGTTTCAAAAGCTGAAGAAATAACCACCCTCCTCACCTTCATTCTGACAAACTGACACAGAAAGGTCCAGCACCGAAAAGAGACCGCTCTTCCGTTTCATGCTCTCACATCGAGGCATCGTGACATCGCGATATTTCCCAAAATCCTAAATACGTTTAGAAGCAGTTGCAGTAGTAAGCAGGACAGTAAAAAAAGATTTAACAGACGTGTTACGATGCTGTCTAAGCGGGTTATGTTATTTTTTTAATCCTCAACCTCATCATCTTATATAAGCGGGCATTTACTTAAAGACTTGATTAGGTTTAATTCCTTGCTTGAACATAGGTCACATTTGGTTTTCAACCATCAACCTGCTCGCAGTAACTCACTACAGTTGCTCTATGTTCTATGATTATACATAGGCCTGGCCATAAATTGACATCATGGAAAATGTCATCGTAATTACTTCTAAACAATAACCATACATTATTTGGAAACATTTAAAAAACAAAGTCACTGTAATTATTTGATTTATATCTGGTCACCGCTAACGAGCGTCTCCTACCGGCGTCCCAGGCGCCTGCAGACTAAGCAGTAAAGTCGAGTGGGAGGTGCCTCCCCTCCATATGGCCCTGTACCTCAAGTGCGTGCTGTGTAGCCTGTGGCATGGAGTAGAGACGGTGTGAGTTTGGGCGATGGATTGGCACATTTCGCGATTCCAAATTGGGGAGAGAAATTGACAAATGTATTCACTGCCTTTTACTTTTGTGTTGCATTAACAACTTCAATTGAATCAATTAAATATAAAGACATTCCTTTTATACAATAAATTTATTCGATATGACACACTTGGAAGTCTGCAAATAGCCATTTCCTGCAAAATAGACTTCCTTTGGAATATATATTGTTTCCAAGATAGCACGAGCTTCCTTACAATTGTCTGGGTGGAGTTTTATGAATATCTGTCCCAACGGAAGTACAAGTAATCTTCGGGTACATTTTTACAACCCTAAAAGAAACGCATAGATTGCAACACTTGGGTGGGTTTTGTTCTCTGTCATGGTGAGATTTTTTGTTAGAGACGGCAGGTACTCCAAAATAGCCGCCTCCGTTATCACAGTTTTCACAAACAGCCTTTTCAGATAACGAGGGTTACACGTAGGTCATTAGCCAAGGTAAACTACTTTGGCAGCCGATGGTCCTACGCAACAGGAGTCATAGTGCCCTACAGGAGACAATGTAGTCTTGCTGCCTCTCCTTCACCTGTGAGCAGGCAAGTTTGTGTTGTCAAAGTTTACGGATATGCATTTACTTTTGTAGAAGAATGAATGGTGTTTCTAATATTTAATAATTGCCACAAAATAGATTGTGTAAGTAGTACATTTTTGATAGTAACACGGAGACAATGTTATCACGTTGGATTTAACGGATTAATAAATAAACTAATACATCTGCTACTTCATTGCCCTTCCTTCCAAACTTCCAACTAAAGTTGATAAATTTAACGGCTATAAAGGTTTTTGCCAGAGTATCAAAATACGAGCTGTACATTATGATTACAGAAAACGGAAAAACTTTCCAACAGTTTACTATATTTAACCATCCCAAAAAGCATACTCTGTCAAGATGACGCATGCGTCGATCACATGTTGATACATTTCGGTACTGTGGAAGCCTCGATGTTTCAGATAAGAGACAGAGCAAATATAGGCTACATGCTTGTCGAACACCTCCGATCACCCACTGTTTGTAATCCGTTTCAAATACGACAACGGTGCGTTTAAAATATAGGTTGTTTTGCCATCTGAACTATAGACTGTTAATGAGATTGCAGACTGTTATTACAGCTGACGTGCGTTGTGGTCATCATCATCATCATCACAACTCAGCTACTACTCAGGTCGCTGTCCTGGTGTCCGCACCAACGCAAAAATATCAGGAGAAATGAGTAACCTGATGTTCTGGGATCAGCTTCGAGCGGGTAGCTCTGAAGTAGACTGGTGTGAAGGCAATTACCTCATTTACCCTGGTATTGCGGAATTTTACAACACGGTTTGTATGCATTCCCCTTTCCTTATGTGCCTCTGTAGTTAGTTTCTCAGCTGACTAACTAGCTAACACGCTAGCGGATCGTTTTTTAAATATTACTTGCAAGTTCTCACGTTGCTTTGACAGTGTACTGCTACTACTACTACTACTACTATTGAACGCCGTTTCTTTAATACAGTTACATATTCTTGTGTAGAACATGTTAGTTAGGTTTTTACTGCACTTTTTACTGCTATGTTCTTTAATTGAAAATTCGGGCTTGCTAGTTAAAATAGCGTGAAGAGAATGCTCCGAATCGTAGATTAGTTATCGTGCCCGAGTAGGAGTTCTAGCTGGAGTGTCGTGGCTGTCTTCGGGTTTTGCAGGTCACGGTGAAGTTTATATCGTAAAAGTTTGATGGAGTTGCTAAGTCAAACAGGGAAGTCAAATACGTCGTGAAAAAAACGTCGTGTTATAAAATACGGTTACTTAGAAAATAAGTAGGGTGTTTGTCGCGTATTGCGTTGTTTAGCTTTGTTTGTTTGTTCCAATATATGGACTGTGTTTTGACTCAACCTGAATTTGATGGATTAACCAATACCTCCCAGCGTAACAAGGCGATCAGTGTCGTAGTCTGTATGCTTGAAGTCTTTTATTTTCTACCGTTTGAGGTTATACATTGACAGATATGGGCGTTAATTGATAGACGTATTGCACACGGGCATAAATTGATAAACTTTCCAGCTCTGTGCGTGAATTTCATTAATTTCCCATTTTTATCATTTCAGATCAGCAACATTTTGTTTTTTATTTTGCCACCTATTTTAATGTGCTTGTTTCGTCAGTACGCCACACATTTCAACAGTGGGATATATCTAATATGGATTCTGCTGGTCGTGGTTGGTAAGTTACCTCACCAACATATGTGACGCCAAGAAAAGTAACTGTTCATGCAAGTGACCTTTTGCACACATTAGAGGAAGGACCACACAAAAATGACTACATTAGCTTTTGCCCTTCTTTTTGACTGTTGAGAAATCCGTGCTCAAGAGAAAAGGAGAGTGCACATCTGGGCGATGGCAGCGGGATTCGGAATTAAGTCTTCCTGATCCTGTTTTGTTCTAATGCATGATATCTACATTAGTGAAGATTTCCCCCCTCGCCACACGTACCTATTCTGGCAACTCTTGAGTTTCCTCTGTGGGCGTGACAGCAGTTTGTCAGTCTGCTGTCGCTTCCTGCATGCAGTTGACTTGTCCTTGCTTCTTGTGCCATCAACTCCTTCCCCGACTTGGCACAGATGCCTGTTCTATGTCCCCGGTCACCGGCTTCACTACATTATCATTTTATCATTCCATTCCGTGTTCACAACGGGCATTCTTTTCCAGGGCAACATGCATAGCTCTCAGTTTTGTACTTTGCACCCAGTTATGCTGCTGAACATTTACTCTGTCAGTGTAGTTCCCCTCCTAGCCTCAAGTCCTTTTCCCTCTACCCTCTGGCCAGCTATTTTCGTGAGGGTGTATGATGTCTCAATGTTGTGTGATGCAGACATTTAGAATTCATCCACTTAATTATCCACCTTATTTTATGAGATCTATTTAAATGGGAGTTGTAAAATGCAGAGCCTGAGCAAATTCCATGTGCTGGGGCCTGTTGTAGAGAGGCAAAATCCAAGATGACCTCTTTATTGGAACCAGATAAAAAATGGCTGTAAATATAAGGACATTCTTAAGCTGTGACTAAGGGCTCACAAACTGTTTAGTTGTCACTCAAGTTCGTCTTTGGTGTGCACTCCTCTGAAAAACCAGCAGCACCCTGAGCTTGTTATCGGCCCCGGGAGCCGCCAAGTTCCTTAACAAGCACGCTAGACTCCTCCAGAGAGGCACTGAAAAAGGCTAAACGGTCTGGGTTGGCCTGCCGGGTAGAGCCCAAGTGTGGAGTTAATGCTCCCTGGTGAGATGGTGGAGACCAAAAAAAAAATTTCAAATTCTCTGCTGCTTCGGTGGAGCTGGGTGGTTTGCTCTGGGGGTTCAATGCCCTGATTTTTTGTGTTCCGTGGTTAACGGGCATTGCCGTTTGCTCTGCAGCAGTGGCAACAGAACATTTTTTGTGGGTTCGGACTGAATTTGGCTGATCAACCACCAGGAAGCTCTCTGTTAATCAGATCAGACCATCATGCATGCTTTAAAAAATATATATTGAAATGCCTTTGCGTAACCATTTTTACTTAATCGTTTTGCAGTATTTTTCAGCTCCTTTACATTGTTGGTTGTTTTTGATCCGCGCTATCTTGAATGGAAAAAAAATGTCTGCTGGATACGACTGAAATAGGGCAAACTGGGGAACCGTCACCGTTTTGCTCTTGTTCCTTGTGCAAGTTCTCGATGGGGAAAAGTTGGTCTGTAGGTTTAAGCTTTGTTCTGCTTCTGTCTGCTTCAGGTATTGGGTCGACGTACTTCCATGCCACTCTCAGCTTCCTGGGCCAAATGCTGGACGAGCTGGCCATCCTATGGGTGCTCATGTGTGCCATCGGCATGTGGTTCCCCAGGAGATACCTACCAAAGATCTTCCGCAAGGATCGGTAAAGCCCCTGTTCAGAGAACCGCGTCATGCCACGTTGGAGCTACGAGAGAACTTGATTAATTTAGGATAAATGAACTTGATGTAGTAAAGGATTTTTTTTGTTTTGTTGTTCATTCAGCTGACGGCTTTCTTCTTATTCTTCTTATCTTTTGCCACATGTTGGCGAGGTAATGGCAACAGGTCTAAAGGTTTTTTTTCCCCCTTTGGAATTATTTTTCTCCCCAACGTGGACTTGGCAGTTATGCTAATGCATTTTGGCCTGTCACTACGACTCCCACCGCCTTGTTTGGGGGTGTGGGGAGGGGAAAGTACACCTAGTCTCAACTAGTACAACTAAAATCCTAGTCTCCTCCAAGCCACCAGTCTCTCTTCCACACGGCAGGCTATGCAGCTGGCAGCAGAGGTTCAGGGCCATCGCTCTCGACAGTACTGAAAGCTGGTACCCGGGAAGCCGGTAGGAGATGTTCGTTAATGACGAATGACCAGTCGAGAGAAGCCCTGCCTATCGTAACCCACACCAGTCTTGATAAGAATCCTAACAAGCGTAACGGGTAGGATGACCACTCATACCTGTGCTCACTGAAGAGAACATAATTCCTCCAAGGGTTTCCGGTCCGACTGAATTGAACATGGGGGGGATGGTGGTAGCCGTGGCATTTCTCCACGTTTGCCTACGGGAGCCCTGATACTCGTGTTGTCGCCCCCTGCAGGTCGAGGTTCAAAGTGGTCATTGCCATCCTCTCAGGGATCACCACCGGCCTGGCCTTCGTCAAGCCCGCCATCAACTCCATCTCACTGATGACCCTGGGTATCCCCTGCACCATCTTGCTCATAACCGAGCTCAAAAGGTGGGTGACTGGGCCAGAGACGACCATGAATTCTAAAGATGACTCTTTCAGAATCTCTGGGGTCTGTTGAGGAAATTTGTTTTTCTGGCATTTTTGTGTAGGATGTGTCCAGCTGCCCTCTATCCCATTTGTTTCTTGTGCAGCACATTGCATTTTAGTTGCTAGGGCGGTGTATGTGTAATTGAATACAGGATATAATTAATTTATACTACTTAGTTGAAATTTACTGAAGAGAGAAATGTAATTAATGCAGAATTCTTGCTTTGTTGTTGCCACGTTTGGCGTATTTAGTGTGCCGGTTGTGTGCTGTGTGCAGAAGCCGTGTATTGTAGTGAGCTCTGTGGTTGTTTCTCACTGCTGGATAGGGAGACTGAAGCGTTACTGCACAGGATGTCGGTATGTTTGAAACAGACGGGAGTTTAAAAAGCATGTCGGTTTGCACCCATCTACTCCGCTCCTGCTGACCTTCAGGGATAAGATTAGACACAGTGGCCGTGGCCCTGACCCAGATGAGTGGGAGCTGCCCTACAGCGTGTTTTCTGACACTAACCCCTTTCTGCGCAGTGAAACCTTATCCGATTGGAAGAGAGGACACTGCGGGACTCTTCTGGCTCTGCCAGCGATCCTTAGTGAGGCAGGGAACGCCTAAGAGAGGAAGCCAAGCAAACACCACATGCTAGAAGTGGAGCCATCTCACTTTAATTTGTCTGAAGCACGCCACCGCACCCCGGCGTTATAAATAAATTCCCCCGTGCACTGGCACAGGCTCGTACACTGGCAGGCCGCCCTCTGAGGTTAGCAGCGGGCCTCTCGCGTGTACCCGCATCCCAGAATACTTATTTTTCCAAAGTTCAAGGTCTTAAACTCTGTGACTATTACAGAATACCCCTTCAATGCTCAAGTTATATAAATCGCCAGGAAAATGGAAAAATAGCCCCGACTTGCATGTATGTTCTTGGTGAATCATTGGTTTAGAAGGTATTAGTGTTATATGGGTTCATTTGGAAAATTTTACATTGTAACGTTTTGCTGTAATATATTCTGAAAGTCTTCTAGTGAGGCCGTGGAGAGTTGGGCATTTGCACTCATTATTAAATTGCAATGTCTGACACTTTCAGTGCCTCATACTGATTTTAATATACAAATATCGGTGTACTAAAGACATGCTCCCCTGTTTGTTGGCCAGGGTTATTCTGAGCTCTGGGAACCAGCCTCTTCCCTGGACAAATAACCCTTGCTAAGGGCCCCCAGTCGTGTTCTTTATACCAAAGCTCTGATTCACTTTGCGTGCTCTGTCTTCAGTTTTTTTTCTCTTTTTTTCTTCTCCTTTTTGGGAGATTTGAGATGTTTTTGTGTCAGCAGTCCTTTGTATGTTTGCTTATTCTAATTAGGATTAACGAGTGAGATGTCCTGTAGATACAGCAAAGTGGAATGCGTGAACCTTTCACCGCTTGGCAGGCAGCCTCTCACGCTGTCTCCCATTGTCTTCGTTATCCCATTGCGGGGCTTGTATAGAAGGCACGATCATTTAAAATGATTGTCATTATGGAGCTTTATGCAGAAGGCTTATGGAATTCGGAGCAGTTCCTGTTTGTCTGAATGAAAGGAATACCCTTGAAACCGCACGCCTCTATTGCATTTGCTCTTCTGTTCCCCTTCCCCTTGGCTGCCTCTACTCCCTTGTTTGTTTTTGCAGACCAGAGGTGCCCTGGTTAATTTACTTGTTCACATTAGATAATGAAGCCTACCAATAGCGTCCCTGGCCACCACGAGAGAACGGAGCCAGCTCGAAATCTGACGTACTGACTGTGAGTTCAGACGGTGCCTGTAAAGGCCATTCTGTAAGAGTGTTTACTGTAGTAACTTAAGCTATAGTCAATAAACAGTATGCCAAGTACTACTTTTGTAAGGGCGTACCAGTTCCATGGGACCTAGTGAAGAGTTCGCCAGCTGTAAACCACACAGGCCAGATTATGAGAGGAAAGGGCTTACACTATCAGCACCGAGCCAGGGTGGAGTTCTAAGAATAGCAGGTTAACGGTCTTTGCTAATCTATGTTTGTGTCAACAGCAGGACAGCTGAATATATTGTACGTAGCAGAGTAGCGGTCTCTTTCTCTGCCAACTAGTGAACAATGTGAGGGCCACCCTTGCATCTCTATTGTAGCAAGACTTTAACACATGTGATCTGAATGAAAGGCCAATGACGCAGACAGTCCTAAACGTGCAAAACCGTAATTAAAAAATGCTTTGTTTTGTCCTCACGTATCCCTATGACCTCAAAAACCATTTCCCGCTGTTTTTGATTTGTTGGGTTTTTTTCCCCCCCACACCGTCCTGTTTTTTTTTGGTCTTCCTGTTTTCCACATTAGTGGCCTGTGACCTGGCAGTTAGCGGAGTTCCATGCAGTACCCCCCACTTTAGTCCCTGAGGTTTATAGACTTGTTCAGTATTAAAGCTGTGGGGGTTCATATAGGTATAGCAGTGTCACAGACCTGGGTCTAATTAACAGTTTTATATTGAGTCACATTATACGTGTCCTCGAGTTGCCCGGATCTGCGTCTCCTCGTGTTAAGGTTTCGCTTCCGCACGAACTGCTCAGGTTGAGGCTATGGTGGCGCTGCGTCTGCCGGTGGTTTTTTGTGAAACTGTCTAAACGCCTTGAGGTTTATGTGAATGTGTCATAGAGATGCTGTGGTGTTGCTATGGCACGCGCCTGAAATGCGTGATATGAAGACTCCAGTGTCTTCATGCTTTGAGTAAATGGATTCTGGAGTTATTTCTGCATTTACACCACAGAACATACACATTTACACCACAAGAGCCATTTTAATAATTATTATTTATTGTTTTAGTTATTACAAACTTGTCATTCCAAGCAGTCCCTTACATCAGTTACTGCACTGTAACCATTGAAGCGTTCTAAAATTCCAAAATGTGAGTGTAGGAATGTGGGACCAGAACCATCCGTTTTATAATTAATTATAACAAGATGAGAACAATCTGTACAGTTGCAAGGTTTGCGTTTTTTCAGTGAGATTTTTCCAGGATGTTTTAAATTTGAAGCACAGGGGACTCCACCAGAGCCTCCCCAGTGTTCCGTGGGGGTGAGGGTTCAGAGTGTGTCAGCAGCTGGAGGTCCCAGTACAAGACCTGCCGGAGGATTAGCCAGTGCCTGGGCAGCTGGCCAGTCCAGAGAAAAGCCTTGATCTCCCTCTGTTCTCTGTTCTCAGAGAGGGATTTTCATCCTGATGCTGTTTGTTGCATCACTCGCACAAAATCGTATCCGCCTTAAGGTTAAGGGCACGTGACGTCCATGTGGGTGTGTACAGCAGCATTGACGATGTACCTCCACGTTGCGTACACGTAGTGAAAAGGTGAACAATGTAATCCTGAAAATGCAGTCCTTGTGGACCACGGTTAAGATCTTTTATAGAAGCTATAGCTATATAAGATATGTGTGAAAGTTTAAAACGATTCTTTTGCATTCAGTACGTTCAGTGCTAAACGATTTAGTCTGGAATGCATTTGAATACAAACATGCATGCATGGTAAACCCATTTGCAGAGGTATAAAAATATCGGAAAGGCGTTATATTAAGCATAAATGGGCACTTCCTGGATTGTTGGCAATATATCTAAGCTATATTTATAGACTGATGATAGAACTTGATAGAAGAAATCAGTTCTGGTTAATACTAAGATGTATTTGGTTAGGATGGACTGAATACAGGAACGCTATTTCTTCCTGGCTTAGACAAGAGTGGTTGCCCTCGCTTGTGACGCCTACACCAATCAGTAGCACTTCTTGTCAGTGGAAGCAGAGGCTCTCAAAAAGACCATTTACTAAACCCTTTCACATTTATTCTGAAATGGCACCTCCTGTCTCTTGGGTTTTGGATGATTCTGAACATCCTTCTTCATCCCATTTTTCCTCTATGCCAGTGTATTAGACTGTGTGTGAAAACGGATCCAAAGGTTTATGCCCAAAACGCTGGGATTCAAAGTGAATAAAAAATGCACGAGTTGTTCAAATAATAAGCTAAGTGTATGTGCGTACGCAGGTGCGAGAATCCACGCGTGATCAAGCTGGGCTTGATTTCCGGGTTCTGGTGGACCATGGCGCTGCTCTGCTGGATCAGCGACTGGATCTTCTGTGAGATGTGGTCCTCCTTTAACTTCCCTTACTTGCACTGTGCATGGTGAGTTGGAGGACGGGTAGCGGGGGTCTGGGACGTCTTCCTAATGACCCGTCTGGGTTTTCACTCTTACTCCTCCTCTGCTTCCTGCAGGCACATCCTCATCTGCTTGGCCTCCTACCTGGGCTGCGTGTGCTTCGCCTACTTCGACGCCGCCACTGAAGTCCCAGAGCAGGGCCCTGTCATCATGTTCTGGCCCAGCGAGAAGTGGGCCTTCATCGGGGTACCGTACGTCACCCTGCTGTGTGTTCACAAAAAATCCTCTGTCAAGGTGACATAGCCCTGCTTCTGCGCCACTTGCAACCCAGGTGGAAAGAATCGCTGTTTTTATATTAAACCAAAACGCAGGGATATTAAATCGTTGTACATATGTCTGCACAGTGATGGCCTTTCTCAATGCAAATTTTTGTTAATTATAAATGTTGTTGAGTATGTATGTGTGTGTGTTTGTGTGCGTAATGTCAAAACTCTATAGAAGTCTGGCTATCACCTACTGTGTAATCGGTAGGTGATACACCTCGGTGATTCATTAAGGTTTCTCATACCTTAATTAAGGTACACCTCATCTAATGATTCTGTAGCGTTTCATATCAAATAATATATATTGAAATGTATCGAAAGCAGTGTTTTAGTAATTATTTTCTTCACTCAAAAGTCCTTGGATAAGGTGTACCTTATGATACAAAGAAATCTGGCTAATTGTGACTGATCGGTGAATTGTGCAAACTGAACGATGTTCTGAAGAGCTGAAACCAACCAGAATGTCTCTTCTAGTGAGACATCCCTTCTCTCGTGTTTTGTCAAACGTAACAAGAACAAGCAACATGGAGAAGATTTGCGGCTCTGGTTCTAGCATTAAGCATGTTCTTTTTGGTGTGTCCAAGGGTTGTAGTCCTGAACTGCCTTTTCTCTTTATGCAATGCAAATCCACTGATATAAGCTGGTGTCTTGCATGGTTCTAAAATGCAGGATCCTTTTTCTCTGGGACAAGGTCGTTTATGGAATGAGGCTGTTTTGCAAATGGGGAAGACTTCTAGTTCATGTCTACTATGTACATCATGTGTGCAAGTTATTCCAAGAAAAGCAACTAGTTTGATTCCCTAGAACCAAAATGAATTGCAGTCAATTGCAGTTTAAGCTTGTGTGCCAAATGTGTGCTAATTATGTATATTGAGGCCTGTAGAAAACCAAAACCGGTTGTTGAACGTTCTGTAGCACATTTTACATTTGCTGTTTGGGTTACAATAGTGAAGACCCTGGCTGGAACTAAATCAACACTTTGGCAAGCCATTAATCACAGTATTTTCTTTTAATGAGTGAAAGAAGATGCTTAATTTTTTGTGTGATTTAATAGGTAAGTGTAGAGTGATGCTGTTTAGATCTCCTTTGCAGGTGTGAGATATTGAATGGACAGTGTTACTCTGGTCTTTTGGCACACTGTGCGACCAGCTGGAGATGCCCAAGTCTATTCACGGCTGCCGGTATTGCAAAATTGCACATTTACTAAATCTTCAGAATGTAACCAACTCTAAGAACAATGTTTAATTACAGAATATATTTAATTACCTGTATTTTTACATTTTGTATGATGCAATAAAGTAGTATAATTATGAACACTTGTTTGAGCTTTTCATAGTGTTGGAGGATACATTTCTGAAGCACTAGGTGCTGAGAATCCCATTACCAATTGCACCTGGATTTTGTGAACCATTACATTTCCTATTGGATGGAATAGACAGAATCAATTAAATAGGGATCCAGATTGTTATGCAGCAAAATTAACTGGTAGTTGAAAACAATTTCATATATCATGTTACCCTGCAGCCAGCAGGCTGTGCTACAGGATCAGCGTTTAGGTCAGTAGCAGTGAATCAGCTCCAGCAATGGTTAGAACTCATAATTGAAAGTGGAATAAAATACTGGACAGTCTTGGAACTTGCTCAACTTTATTGTGACTTAAGTGCAGATTAGTTAGAAGCAAGGGATCCCTACGCTAGGAGAAACACAATTGAAACCAAAACAAATCTAGAAATTAAGGCCCTACTAATCCTGTAATCAGTTAAGTTTATGTTTGAAACTTCAAAATACACTTGCCATAAAATGCCAAATCGTTATTCTTTAAGCTACAGAAAATCTAAGTTTTGCATAAAATTGGCTAGGACAAAAAAAGAATGGGTATTTATATCAACTGCAGCCTCTCCCAAACTCTGGTTCTGTGCTGGGGCAGCAGGACAGGGCTAATTATATCGCTGGCAGAATGCACCCTCCTTCTGAACCGGGCCCTGTCTCTGGCCATCTCCTGCCAGCAGGACCCATTTCGGGCAGCACGGCTGGCATACTCCCACACAACTAGAGGGCGCACTGCCACAGTGTCACTGAACCGCACCTGTGACAAGAGCAAGGGAAGAAAATTACACATGACATATTGCTCATACCAGGTCATGCTTGTAGTAATACATCAACTACCAGGTTGATTTCGTTGTACAGAATAGGGACAAAACATTACTGGCTGCTATGGTAAACATCTTGAGAGCCAACATGGAACCAAAACGAACATGTCTGAACAGTAAGTTTCCCCTCAGTAGCCCCACCAGTACCCAGTTTTTAAAGCAGACCACCCAAGTTACATTTACAGGTTAGACGCAAAGCACGAGCACTAGACTGACAAAGGCATCATCCCATTTACACCCCAGTAAGGTGACAAACGCCAGCTTTCCTCAGCTTACATCAGCCTTGCAGCAGCTGCAGTGGGTGGCATTGGCTGCTAAAACAAGTCTCTCAGACTTGCAGCATCCCCACCGATTAATCCTTTTCATCTTTGTCCCTCTGCACAGAATCAGCCTAAAGCCACATCCTCTGATAACAGATTTACATCCTAAAAGACTATTGCAAATTCTGCCATCACTAGATGGAAATAAAGTCTGCACTCGTTTCAGCGATGGCACCCTTCATACCTTTTTGTTTCCATTTTTGCATTGCTGTGGAGCGCTGCCCTCATCTTCTGCCCTCTGTTCTCGGTCGAGCAGAAGAGGCCGCGAAACGCAAAGCGCTGGGATTTCTGGGTCCACTTTCTTAGTCACCACGAGAGCAGAGAAGCCCAAAGGGTTGTAGGGGTCGTCACTGTGACGGAAGGATTCCCAGAGCCGGGAGTCTGCTGCCGAGGCCTCATCCCAGTTCTCATCCTCAGACCAGCTCGAGTCGCTCTCCTCCTCAGAGGAGAGACCGGAGGGGTCGGCCACGACGCGCCCACAAACAGAACTGCTCTCAATGGGGGAGAGGGGTGGCTCAGGGGCAACATACAGGGGGTCATCCCAGCTGCATACAAAGTCATTTTCCTTACGGGATTCTCCACAGGAAGCCCATTCCAACAGCTCAGCGTCCTCTCCAGCAGGTCCCCACAAACCACCAGCCTCCAAGGTCTTCTCAGGGGCCTGCACAAGATCCTCCACACCTATAGTCTTTTCTGGGGCCCATGTCCACTCCCAGACCATGGTCCCCATTTCCTCCGTCACAGCTTGCTGGGTGGCCTTTTCGCTGACGCCAAGTGTCAGACCAGCTACATCTGGACGAGTGAGCATCATGCCACCTTTCATAAGGTGAAGAGGGGATGCCGCTGATCGGAGGGCCTCCAAAGCAACCGTGCATTGGTGCAGGAGTTTAAGCAGCGCTGTCCGCAGGTAACGGACAGCCTTGCGAAGCCCCCAAAACACCCTCATTCTGTCCAACTTCTCGATTTCCCTCGATTTCCTTAAAGGGGGGATTCTCATGAGGTGGGGAGGCACAGGCTCCTCACTCGTCCCAGGAATTCCACAAGGTAGAGCGAACAGGTATGGGCCAGAGTGGTGAGTGTGAGCCACGGATGGGGCCATCTCAATCATGCTCATTCTGAGGGACAGAAGAACACATTAAGCACAAGGCAACTATGCCAAGCTGAGCCAATGGCTATTGAAAATGCCCCTACTCTCAGTAACTGCTGGACTAACCTGACATACCAATTGAATTTAGTAATTTGGTATGACAAACACTTAGCTGTATGTACCACCGTAGAGGATACAAGCAATGCACGTGATCCATTTCTACACCAGCTGAATAAAAAACGGGCCAAAGTGACATTCAAAGTTTAATACGATTACTTGGAAATAGAAGAGGAATTCACGGTGTAGGATTCTAAAGCGGAATCATAAATACCTTTGTTTTTTTAACTTAAGGACTACCATGTGAAGGAGAAAAACCGGTTTAGCGATAAACAACCATTATCAGTCTCTGGCAGACAACCGCACCCTGTGTAATGGAGGGCAGCAAAGATACACAAATTCGCTTTCGATTAATTTACGTCTAACATGTAGAACACCAATTCGGGATCAAAACACTCAAAATTACGTTCTTTAATATTCTACCACATACCAACACAACTTCAATTCTAAAGAAAACCTATGATGTTATAGACCACGAAACAAACATCTTACCCTTTATTTTTAACTTCTCATCCAGTCGCCTTAAAAAAAATCCAGCGAAGACTAGTTGTTCTTCGGGTAAAATTATTTTCCCTCTCAACCGCTACAGACGATCCTCTAATATGGTGAAGCAATCTATAATTCAATTCGAAATAATAACCCATTTTCATACGTTTCAATGCGTTAAAACTCAAAGACAATATTTCCGTGATTTAACTTTTGTGCTTTATAAATAAAATGGCTACTACCTAGTCAGTTAAAGGCGTATTTATATCAAACACGTCAATAACGAAATAGGCGGGTCTACGCCCAGTAACCAATCCTACATTTTCGTTTTGGGATATATTTTCAAACGTCACCTAGGCGATGTGAATTACACCATCGTGTCTAATGGGAAACAAAAATACAAAGCTTTCGGGTACGGACTGGTATTTTTCTGGTAATTACCACATGGAAATGAATAGATGATATGAGTCATCATCCTGCCCGTAAACCGGCCTGGGAACTAGAAATGGGTATGCTGGAGCTAAGAAACAGGATCAGTGGGTGTTAAGCGGTTCGACAGGCCTGTTGCCCAAAAAATCTTAATTTGAGCCTCCTCCTCACCTAGTCATGGTTTACGGATACAACAAAAATGTATCAATTGCTATTGAAATCAAGCTTTTAAATACATACATGGGATGATTAACAATACAATTAGACAACGGTTAACGTAAACATTTAAGGAATTATTGACGGGCCCATTGAATACCATGGAAATACTGCTTTGTTTACACCTATTTACAATTCAGTTATGATTTTAAAATAATAATCTAATTTAGTTTCAAAATCAGTCATCATTTCGTTTAATTAATTAGATTTGTCTATAGCTGTTAATTTAAAAGCCGTCGTATAGACTGGAAAACAACGATACAAGTAAAATGTAGAATTTTAAAAAAAATAGGGTTCAATTTTTTAATTGAATAGTTTATTTTAGTTCAATATGTATTGGTCAGGGCAATCTGGTGTTTGAAGTGTTGGTTCACCATATGCGCTTTATAACTTTATACACTTTCAGACCTTAAATAGAACGGTAACGTTAAACATTAAAACATGTAAAAGTACCTCAATTTCTTGGCTTAATTATTTAAAAATATATCCGTAGAAGTTAAAGTAGCACAAAAATATTGTAGCGGGACAAACCCCAGCTGCCGGAATTCCCCCATAATTTATGCCTTTAAAGTCGTACTCTCTGCGCTCCAAACGGATTACGTTTGCGGTCGGGTGAATACGATGTCCAATATATTATATTTATAATAATTGTAGAGGGTTCCATGGTGTAATGGTTAGCACTCTGGACTCTGAATCCAGCGATCCGAGTTCAAATCTCGGTGGGACCTGCGGGCTGCTTTTGCGAATTTACCAACAAACAAAAAAATAGCTATAGTGATCAGATGTAATTTACATGTTCACGTACGTAGATAATATTAATTTGGATGGCTTCTTAATAATAATGTTATTATTAATAATTTATTGCTACAAAAAACGCTTCTGGAAGTTTTATATAAACTTTATATAAATCCTTTTAATGTACCCATTTTTATTTGCTGAACCCTTAGCTCAGTTGATTAGAGCGTGGTGCAAATTACGCCAAAGGTTCGTTCACCATAAGGGGCATGCCTTGTTATCTTATAAATACATTTCTACCTCCATCTCAAAACTCATGTCTGGTCATTCCCACCGCTGTAACTTCTGGTTGACATAATCATCCATTTAGAAATGTGTACTGAAGTACTTAAGTACCACTGAAGTACTTAACACACATCCCCAACGCATTTTCTGTAACTTCGGGGGGTCATTGGTCAGTTACCCCCTTAACAAACATTTGAATGCGGCGCCACCAACTGGAGGAATAGCTAAGGGGAAGAAGTTAATTTCTCTAATGCCGGGTTCTAGTCACTAAGAGGTTTCGCATCTTTTTAATAGTCTGTGCAGTGATTTATGAGTGTCTATAATAACACTCATAAATGTTTACATTTCCTTTGAATACATGATATACTTTTGCTTGTCCGTTCAAATAACCATGTTCCTGAGCAATGCTGCTGATTTGGTGCAGGTGTCTCATTGTTGTCCTGTCTGGCTCTACTCTCTCCCTTGTCACCATGAAGCAGTTTCGGACTAAATGAGCCGTCTGGTGCAGTCTGCTGTGGCTGTCAGCCCCACTGACATTTGTCTCTCTCCAAGGGATCAAAGCTGCCTTCACCATCTGTTCTGTGCTGGGTTTGTGCGGTTGGTGTCACATAGAACACTTCCACTTTTTTAACACACACACAGTAGCAGTGGGCTGAGAAACGTGGTGTTACTCCCACTTGAAGCCTGAAGGTGTGGCAGGCTAGTCCTAATAGCCTCTGTCATACTGATGACTTTACCCTGGCTCAAAAAACCCATGCAAACGGTGGTTTGAAGTATTTGTAAAAAGTGTGTTACTATATATATATACACACACAAAAGAAAAGATTGGATTGTACTTTTTTTATGAGGCAATATTTTCATTTATGTGTAATACATTTCTGTATTTTTGTTGACCAAATATTTAATAAAATAAACTTCTATAAAACAAGACCAGACCTATGTTTATGTTGTCATTTTCAACATCATCCTCATCGTCCTTGTCCCCAACAAGCGGCTTAAAACAGCTAAAGTCAATTCAGCAGGACAAGAAAGGCATGCGATTTTGCCATCAACAGATTATATAACCATAACTCTTAAAACACTTCTAATACGAATATGAGAATATTTTTAACTCCTCTCATTTGACAGCTAAATGGATGAAAAATCAGAGCATTCATAAAATGCTCTTCTGATTTTTTAAATGAGCTAACCTTGCAGTGTCTAAGAGATAAGTTTTGTGTAGTGTCAGCTATTGTCAATCCAGGCCATTCAGCGAGCCTACATCTGATTTTCAGAATATAATGAACACCAACCTTCATTCAGGTAACTTGTAAAACAAACAAATACATCATATTGACATGAATAAATCTTTTTAAAATAAGGCATGATTACACGATATTATATTATAGGTGCCTCAGTAAACTACCAACCCCATCCGCTAAGCCTGGTTCCCTAACAGACTGGGGTCAATAAGTGCAGGTCCGTTGTGTTGGTGAGAGTGCCTTCCTCTGCGCAATTCGCACTGACAGTCCTCCACCATCGTCACTACCTTGGTGACCTGCGTATCTCCAGCGCATTTAAGATGCACAGCTTTGCGGGTGAACTTGACGTTGGAGCAGTACGAGCAGAACGTGTGGAGACCGTCTTCACTGCTTGGCGTGTGCGCAGAGCTGCATCTCCCGAAGCAAAGGTTATTCTTCATCACCACAGTTTCACAATTTTCGTGTGTCACGCTCTACAATTGGAAAATAGAACATTTTTTTACAACATTTTCTAAAGATGTCTTAAATAATGACATTTTCGAGCTCATTTAAACTTCGTCATAATAATAATAGCCACAATCCATATTTCGATTAATAGATGAATAGCCTACCTGTAAAAATGGAAGCGCGCGGCACTTCTCCTGGTGCACTTCATTATTTCTGATAGGTATGATAGACTGAAAGTCGGATCTTCTCCTGAACATGAAATGGTTCCAAAACTTCTTGGCACTTTTAAGTTGAGGGGTGTATGTTGGACTCATGAAGTCGGCACTAGGTGTAGGCTTTACATCGCTAAGGAGAGAATCCATTGATCGAATCGCTCCCGTAAACTTTCGCAAAGAGGCCGGTCTATCGATGCGAACAGTCTTGCTGTCACTCCGAGTCTGGTTGGCTATCTCTTCGATTGCTCTTTTCAGATGTTCCGCGCTGGCGTCCGTCTCAAAATCCCTGGCCGACATCATATTATATGACTCGTCTTTTCTTCTTAATTCCCCCAGTTTTCTTCCGAGATGGTGACTCTGAAGAGTCCAGCCGTGAATTTCAAACTGTAAAGCGCTCATTAATAGAAGGCTTGCGGATAAAATAAACATCGTCGTTCTATGTTGTGTATAGTGCTCGAAAAAACTCTAACCAGCGAGCAATCAAGTGATGTTGGTTGTCGGGCCGAGAAGAACACTGGCCCTTATGAAGGGACGCTGGGATCTGTTTCTCGGTTGATGGCCGTGGGGCGTCTGGTCCCACCAAACTTAAAAAAACACCGTCGAGATTTTAATTATGATAAAGCACGTGCTTAAATTGGCCCCTTTGTCACATCAAGGGCGCTTGTCCAAAAGCTCTTCTTTGATGTAGATTTCACTGTTGGAGTACCAGCGATGTTTATTGGTGTCTGTTTATATTTACTGGCGCAATCGGCATAGTGTTAAAAGCTCATCGGTAAAGTTTCTTATTTGTAATTTAATATTTGATTGGATTATGTTTAATTTGTAGGACGCGATGAAACAGTATTAGGGGCCGACATAACGTAAAATGTTTAGTTAATTGTAATTTCTAGTTAGAACGTTTATAATAGAATAGAAGTAACATAATGAACAAGGGAAACAGTCAACTAGATTTAGAAAAAATATACATTCCTTTTTAAAAAATGTCATGTAATACGTCAACGCGCGCGCGCGCGCGCGCACACACACACACACACACACACACACACACACACATATATATAGAGAGAGCGAGAGGGTTTATATCTAATTAGTACTAATATCAAATAGTATTGCTTTGCATACGCGGTAATTTGATTAATTTGAAATATTTATTTTGACTCAATACACATTTAGACTTAATTAGATATTTTGGCATATTTGGTAAACTGAAATCTGAAAGAGATGGTGATTTGATTTATCAGGTGCAATATACAATTAGAATGTAAATTTTCATAAAGGGATTAAGATTTGGCCCAATTTGTAGCATGATAAATTGATCCAGATTTAATTCATGTGTATTCTTGAATACTTTCTCTGACCCAATACACATTTAACCATGATAAACCCTTTGATCACATGCTATTATTTGATAAACAATGTATAAAAAAGTCTATGGCACCTGGTAGTTCTGTGGGATGACTAATCATTTAAAAAATAAAACCGTACAATTTCAACATAAAGTCAAATCACTGTATTTAGCATCAAGACACACTCCCCTATTCCTATTTGGAATTTTGGCAAGATAACGATTTGACTGCTATCTTGACAACAGCGAGCAAGACTTAGTGATGTTGGTAAAAGGTGTTGAGGTGTGATTCTGAACATATGGATCTACACTGTGTGGGCAACTAATCACATTGCTATAGTTGTTAGGTGAAGAGGGCTTTGAAGATCGCAGAGCCTGAATACACATTACACATCATCTGATGTGTAAGATAAAAGACCTCTGTGACCATCAGTGAAGCTTTTTTTTTTTTTTTTTTTTTTTACAATTGCAGACAACCAAAACACTCTAGATTCTTTAGACTAAATTATGTGAATTTCAAACATGCAGAACTGTAGCCTATCCAGCTTTTTCAAGAGGTCCTAAGTACCTCTTAGATCTGTACTAACTCCGGCTTTCTGGTTTTTCTTTGATGTACATTCAAAATTCCTTATATGGGTGACTTTTGGGTGATCTTCATGATCTTCAGTTACGACCTCCTACTTGTTCTTCAGATAAATAGGGTTAAATGTATTGTTTCTCTTGTGATGCTCATTGTTTAAAATTTTTTGTATTAAATATTAAAAATGTATTCAAATGCAGCCATTTATATTACAACTTATGTTACAACGTTTTGGATTGTTATAGTTATAGTTGGTTATCCGATTGTTAATGCAATATGGATGGAACATCCTTGTATATAATTCAATAACAGATATCAAGAAGAATAACCCCTCCTGTAATTCACTTCATGGATTGTTTGTTTCATTTGAATCATCAACATGGGGTAAGATGTCTGTAACAGGAAGGCTGGTGCCTTGGATATCCCCAAAAGGAGGGGGGTGGGGGTGGGGTGCTTCTAGGCCTGACATGAAAAGCAGGCACACCCTGTGTGTGATCTCACACTCACAGGCATTAATCTTGTCAGTTCAAAGCCTTCTTGTTGACACCAGCGCTGCCCTGTATTCTGTGTGTACTGGAAGAGAGCAGAAATAAGTCCCTGTGTGGCATTCGCACTGAGCTCTGTTTACGGGTCTCTTTTTTATTATTGTTATTTGGACGCAGTGCTCATTGTGCCCATGGCAGGCGGTAACATATTTCACCGCTGTGTCTATAGTTGGTTGGTGCTCACCCAGCAGGGTCGCACGTTTTTCTCTCCAGTCGCTCAGGGAGCTGAAACCCGGGCTGAGGCCTGAGAGTGTGTGGAGGTGTAAGTCTCCGCTGGTGGCGTATTAGGGGCAGCGCGGCTGGAAGTGTGGCTCACACTCCCTGCACAGTGTCTCCTCTCAGAGTCTCCAGGCCTGCCCGGGACGTCGAGTCTCTACTTCTATGGTTGTGGCAGCACAGTACTTACAGGGTCAGTGTTTAATGCTCTCTAGGGTCCTTGATATCGAGCAGGTATTGTGTCAATCTAATCCCTTTGAATGCTGCGGTAACAGTGCAGATTGTTTCGCTGGAGGACTTCTTTCCTTCAATGGTCTGTTTATAACACTTCAGTTTTTTCGGAAGATTTCGAGCGCTTTACATCAATTTTCCCACGAGATGTCGCTAGTTCTCAACGAGTTAATAATGGGGTCTCCCTTTCCAGCTGAGTACGAGATGTTTCAGGAGGGGCTCGGTGGAGTCGCAGGTGTACAAAAGGCTTCATGAGTTTGGTGTATTCTAAGGATCTGGTATGGGAGAAGAAGTTATCAAAATACAGCAATAAATGCAAGGCTAAGTCTGCATTTAACACGGTAGTCTTGGCACAGCCTACTGCTTATTAAATATATTATTGAAATTGTGAGGTAGATTTGACCTAAATATTTGTTTTAATATACATTGTACCGCTGTCAATGACGTCCCCTTTTGTAAAAATACAAGTCCGCTTGAGTGTTTTTCAAAGGTCCGTCGAGAGCACATTCAATTTCGCAAATTCTTCCGACATTTTTAGAAAACAAAAGAAGCATTTTTACAAGTAACCAGTTCTTCCTGCTGTTCGGCTCAAGGATATAATCGGAATAAGTGCTAATATTTTCCAAAACTGGTTTTCAAATGCCACGATCTCGCTATTCGATACATGGCTTCAACTCGAAGCATAATAGTAATGGAGGGGGAAGTTCACCCTAACGAACCCAGCACGACGTATCCCATTGGTAGCCAGCCGAGTCCGTCATTAAACAACCCTGTCTGCATACACGAACGCAACTCATCTATGACATCCCCGGGATTTCGCTCCGGTATACAGAGCAGCTATGCGGTGGTACTAACTGGACTCGCTGTTTTATAGCAAAATATTTTACCATCACGGTAGTTTTTGAGACCGTGCCTGCGCCGTGATGAGGGAATGATGTTTTTGTTTTTTAGTTGTATATAGTAGCTGGAGTATTACAATTCGTTGGATCGCTGGTTATCTTAACCTGCCTTACTTTTTATATGGCTTGATAGCTGTGTTTTATTTAGGAGTAAAACGTATTCTTATTAAAAGCGATTATGTCAGGAAAACATTACAAGGCTAATGAAGTCAGTTGCTGCATCAAATATTTCATATTTGGATTCAACATTATATTTTGGGTAAGTGCTGTTTTATACATAACCATTCCTATTTAGAGTCTAATTTCGATGTTATAATTTACTTTATGTTACGCTAGTGTTAGGCCCAATCGCGGCAGTTCAAACGGTCATCGTGCATTTTTTCTTTGTTTACATAAATTATTAGGGATACTCACTCCAGCGATTGTTAAACTCGATGATGCTTCTTTTGATTTCGATGCATTTTGTTTATCATATTGAAACAGTATCAAACTTCAACGGTGAACCGTTTTATCTCGATTTATGTAAAGGTATCTGGGTTTTGATGCTACACTGAAGACCGTCTGGTGTAGCCTATGATGTTAGCCGGGCAGCTTGACATGTTATTTCCAGTACGTGCTTCGAAGACTGATAATCTGCTTTGTACAGTTAATCGAGCTGATTTACTATGTCAAACGTATAGCTTGCAATTTAGACCAGTTTCTTACTCGGTGGGTCATTCAGATCGTTTTACATAATTATCTTGTTGACACATTATTGCAAGTTTATGTACAGGGCGGTCGCTTAACCAGTCAGGAACCGATGTGGGTTTAGCCGATTATCTAAGGTCTGCAGGAAAATAACGGATGTGTTCGTTTGAAGAAGGTTGTAATCTTGAGAAATGGGTTGGAAGCTATGCTTTTGCACAAATGGTGCATTTATGTGACTTCTGTATGGGTTATTACAAGTGTTGAAAGCAACATGATTTGATGTTTTTATCTCCAATTGATAATAATTAATAATATTATTTCCTAAAGCTGGTAAAAAGTAACAGCTCGAACACCAATGTTTTCAATGTCTATTTTTAAATTTAAACATTTAGTGGACATGTTAAAACATTCAGAGTGTTGGATTTTAAGCTGCAACCTGCTGGTCGCAAGTGTAACGCATTCACCTCTATAATCGCACAGCTTCTGGTCGGGCACAAGGGCGGCGACAGTGGCACAGATGATGACGGTGTAACAAAAAGGCTTTTTTTTTTTCTTTTTTTTTTTTCATGAGTAGAAATACCTGCCCTTCCTTCATTTGGATTGGATGAAATAAACTACAATTTCCCTTCTTGACTTACACTTTTTTGTTTTATTTCTTTTGTTTCAATCAGAGTTTCTATTCTGACCCTACCCCTGGAGAGATCACTTCCTTACTCTGGTGGCTGGGAGCCACATTTTTACAGCTAGTTATTTAGAGATAACCCTGCAACCCAAGGTGCAGCTATGCAGCAGTTTCCAAATAGCCTACAAACCGATACACAACCTTTAACAAACCTTTAACAAACATTTTTTGGCACTTTCCTTAAAACCCATGCACATGAGTGAGTGATTTCTGCTGTGTGGTGAAATATTTTTGTGCGTGAACAATAACACAGAAATACAAATATCAACCAACATGTCACATGATCCATCAGCAATGAGTTCTTTTATAACACGTTCTACAGGTTGGCCCAGGGAGTTTCTGACCACTTTGAATAAGGGCCTGCCATTGTGAGTAAGACAGGGCCCCTCATCTCACATTGTGGATGAGAAATGGTGATGTAATCATTTTCCCTGAATCTCCAAAGTCCACTGGTAATAAAAAAATGCATAACGAGAAATTGTTCTGTTTTCTAGAAAAACATCTGTCACTTTTGGCCGATACACTTGTTGTTTGCGATGGTTGTCAGTGTCATAACTGGGGCAAAAGCTACTCTGTGGTAGACTATGTTGGCAATGGTGACAATGTCAAACCGTCAAAATTAACAGAAATTGTGCTATAGAGTTGAATTTGTCTGTCCACTGGCACAGAGAGAGAAGAAATCTGGAATCATGGAAAAATGTGGGGAGGAATGGTTTTCCTCAAGAAGGCTCTTGTTGTCCCGTTGAGGTGTACCATCTTGCTTTTCAGCAGCAGTCACAAGTGCCTATGCCCTTTTCGAGACTGGTCCTCCAGAAAGTTCGACAGTCTTTTCTTTGTCATAATCTTTTCTTTTTTTTGCGGCAGACTATGTGAACGGAGGCAGGATCCTGATGCTCGTCGAAGATGTAACAGGCGCCCCCTTTTCATTACTGGGGGATGAACCGCCCGCTTCTTCTGGGTTTCTGGGAATCTGAGTTCTCACAGGGAATATGGAGTTTCCAGTTCTGCATTTCGGGGCTCTCTGTCTAAATGCTGGAGTCAAGCGGTTTGTCAGGCTCCTTGGTGAAGGCGAATTAGTGAATTACCAAAGAAGTGAAAATGTAATCGTGTGTATATGACAATACAGGTTTTGCAGCAACATTGGCATGCAGATGTTGATGGAGTTTGTAGACATGAATCATTTGCTATGTCTTCAGCCTGCACAGATGATGGTTTTGTTTTCTTAGTTATACGTTGGTTTAAAAAATGCTTGTATGATTTACGTACCCAATTTTGCCGTTTTCTGTTGGATTCTGTAAGTTGGTCATAAGGTTTTCTGCTGATCGTAATATGGGGCTGAATTTTCCCTGCAAGAAACATGAATCTTCGTCAAGTCAGATATATAAATAGAACAGACGTGAATAATTCATAGCCAGTTTTAAAGGTAGCCGCAATATCAGAGACGGTTTCCTACCTGATTGCACTCTGTTAAAGGCTCTGATTGGTCGACGCAGCCGTACCATTGGCATGGTATGTCTGACAACAGAAGGGATTGTTCCCAAAGCTGTGCTCAGAACAACACTTAGCGAGAGGGTCGTCCATTGCCAAACCTTTCCCCACCTGACAGCCTGACTAGTTTTGCATTCATCATTTATTCTTTATTTCCCTCTTTGCAAATTTACAGTACTTTATTACCTGAAATTATATCCCCCTCAATGGAAGCAATTTTCAGTATTTGTTTTATAATGAGTATGAATGGAAACCACGGGAAGGAAGCCTGATGTGTCAGCGGGCACTTGTGCGTTTTCTCCTTTCGATCAATAACATGGCTCAGTTTTCCTTAGCTTTGTCCCTTAGCAATCACGGGGGAACTCTAGACAAAATGAAAACAAGTGAGTGTTTTCCTTTGTTGGGACCACTTTGGTGTGCCCGGGAGCCGAGCGATGCGAACCGTCAGCGAACGCTGTGAGAATTGGCAGCTGAAGGCCTCCGCTCAATTTTCTACCAGTATGCTCGTTATTGGAATTTCCAGGGGGATATTTAATGAGTCACGAGGGCCGATTGGTACCTCATCTGTGAGGACTCGCCTATCATTACATTCGATTACACGTCTGGTCTGTGTTAGCTCTTCATTACCACTCCTGGCACTAGGCTGGTTTTCCTTACATGTCCAATCTCCGAGCACTGACTACCTAGCACGAACCATCAAGGGGAGGCTACCGGGTGGTAAATCAAGAGCAAGTTAAAAAAGAGTCTGAGCGCACCGCTGACTCTTTAGTTTTGCTTCTGGTCATTTCAGTGAGTCACTGCCACAAAAATCCTAACTGGAACGTTTGTTAAGATCGCGCATGCTGATTCTGAAGAGTGGCCAAAGGAGATGGATGGCATTTATACCAGGCAATTCAGACCCAAGCACCTGACACGTGCTTGGTGGTGCTTGTGCACGATCTGTCCTCCAGCACAGGGAAACCTGGACTCCCCGAACTAAGAGGGACATTGTTGTGGATGTTATGGCTTCTCCCTGCCTGCTGCCATCAGACTAGGGCTCAGATCCTCTGAGCTGATTAAGCGGGGGGAGCCGTTGACACACTGCGGTGCTATCTGGGCTCTCACACATGTCACACAATGTCCCACAGCCTGGCGCCATACCTCGATGAAATGAAATGACGCAGAAATGGCACATTTAGTGTAGGGGGGGTGAGACGGCTGCTTTGTTCCCTCCCTGGCTGCTCGCCTGGCTGTTTATTTTTTCAAGAGACAAGGGAGGTTTGTTCATATCATTCCTGTGCTATTGGTGCTGGAGAAGATGAACATTTTTTGTGAACTTGATGCAAATTCTCCCCGATGATGCTGATCTGGCTGTGCTTAGGTGGCGTCTGTCACTGTCGATCGATGGACGATGGACAGCCTCCAAGCTGCGTCTTTGGGAGTCTGGTGGGGTTACCATGGAAACGAATGGACCCATACTCCTGTTGGAATGGGACTGCTGCGGGGATGTGGCGGCAATCTAACTTGGCTTCTGAGCATCTCTTTGTTCTCTAATGGTTTAGCCTCTGACCCACTTTCTCTGAGGGGCTTGTCTTATATCATCATGGCCAGTGTGATAGCCAGTTTAGCTCATTGCGAAAGCCTTTGTCGGATCAAGTTCCCGTTTACAATAGCTCAATGTTCTGTGGACACAAAATATTCTTAGGTGGTGTTCGGGTGTCACGATAACCTGACATCATTGCAGTGGGGCCGTTTTTCCTCAGCTGGGATTGAATGTTTTTTCATGAACATGAACCTGACATTTCACACGAGGGTTATGCTGAACAGAACAACAGACTACCAGTGTCCATTCTCTCAGGTACATACGACAGGACTCCTTTTCAATGTGCTCTGAATGATGACAGAAGGACGAAGCCAGTTTGGTCTTTTCTGGCAAACACACGGAGGCTCTTTGCATTTGACATTAACCCTGTGAGCGCTGGCCTTTCCGAGGTCTCTGTAGACGCACTGCTTTCGTGGCGGGTGGGAGTGCGGGGTATATCACCGGCAGTAATGCGGTAAACCACGTCCAGCCGTTTAAAAACAGAACCGCACCACTCCCCGCTCTGTGGGTGTAGGGGTCTCCCGCGCCGGAATGCTTCTTGAGTGGACGCCAAGTTTTCTCAGTGTGGTTTTTCTTTTATGGTCAGCCAATCATTTGTCCTTTTTATTACGCACAGCTCGGGGAGTGAATGTGGGGAGTGCGTGACCTGAGGAAATCGTGAAGGCACGACCGCTGAGTGGGACAAGGCGAGGGTATTCTCGACACTCTGTGCTGACCAGGAGCAGGGACTGGGAGATCTCTCCGGGGCTTGACTGGTGGCACGGGGGCACAGGCGGGTTTGGTCCGAAATCTGGTGTTTTACTGTTACGCTACTGGCAAGGACAGCCGTCTGAAGCACTGTGGGGGAAGCATTGTTGGGTGGGACAGAACTAAAACTTATTGCAGCGCTATTTCGGTCTTAGTTTAGCACCTGCATCTCTGCCGATCGAGGCTGTTTTTCCCACAGACAATTACAATAAATTAGCCACATGTGCACCGTATTCCTGATAAAACCCCCCAGCAATCAGTAAATACAACTTTGACTGGCAACAGTTTTATTTTTTAGTTTGGGACAGGGCCATTTGTCTAATATGTGTGCGCAACTGCAGAGCTAGCAACAGCTAAGATGCGTCCTCTGCTATATCAAAAATGTCCTGTCGTAAACACAGTGCCTCTTAAAGGGGCAAGAAGAGGGCGGTCTGATTGGCTGTTGTGTCACCGCAACCTTACTAACCCCGTTGTTGTTTACCAGTTTAAGCCGACCCTGTGTACTAGCTCCACCCTAACTCGCTGACTCTGTCAACTAATGTCCTGACCTCGGATGTGTCCTCCTGGCTCTCGTGTCTCTCACGGCCGTCTACTGGGAATATAAATAGTAGCAGTGGTGTGTGGCGTGAGCATCAGTGGCCCCAGAGCAGATGCCACGCGCTTTGAGCGTTTGGGCAGGAGACGGGGTTTACGCTCAGGAAGGTCATTGTAATACAGAAAGCAGCATGGGACAATTAGAGTATCCTTGTCTCTCTGTCCCACTCACACTCTGACTGTCGTATTAGGTACTTAGATGGGGTTCTCTGTCTAATTTGGCCACTACTGCCTCCTAATTTTATTCATGTTTACGCTTTGAAAATCTGCTACATTTAATTTGAAAAAAAACAACCCAAAAACGATTTATTGTAAATAACTCAAGTAATTCTGTGCAATGTATGTATTTCAG
>JAOVYW010000044.1:820730-833498 GCA_025775045.1 Hiodon tergisus
GCGTTTCAGCTGTGCCTGTGATTGCTGGGGAGGGAACGTACTGTCGCTCAAGAGCCTGCCTCCGTGCTTGAGGGGGGAGCGGCATCTGCCACATCTGCCATCCGTAAGCCCCGGGGTTGCCACAAGTTAAACATGACCTAAATAATAATAATAATAATAACAGCTATCAGCTTTAATAGCATCAAACTCAAAAGTAGTAGTTCAAAGAAATTTTTATTCAAAGGCAGTCCTCGGTCCAAAAGATGGCAGAAGCAATGCTCTATCTCAACTCTGTGACTATCCTGCTCAGTGTTGTCCGCAGTGTTGAACTTTTATCACCTCCAAGAAAGAGTAGCCATTGGCTTGGTTGTGGTGTGCATGAATGTTTGGCTGGGAATATGGCCAATCGCGGAGCTGAAGCCCGACAGAGTCTCGCAGATGAGGCATGGAGGGCTCAGAAACAACTATGCTTGGACTGTGGCCTTTTTCTTTTATAATTATAATAAAATGTCTGTGCTTTTAGAATTGAATTTTATTTAACTTGATGTCCCCCTTCCTTGCAGACTTTGTCCTTCATCAGTCAGTAGGGTCTGAGTCCCTATCCGTGGACACTTTCTCCCACAAAAATGATGTCTTCGTAGCCATCGCTGCCCCCAGCGTGAACAGCTGCATGGTCATGCAGTGGGATCACATTGAGATGAACTTCAGGACCTACGACAACATCACAGGTGTTTACTCTTATCGCACGGTCACAACACAGTGAGTGAAATGTGAACAGTTACATCCACATGTGGCATGTTAATGTATTATAAAGGGATATATAAATTTATTTAGTTATGGTGAATGGTAGGTTTGCATGAATAACCTCCAATGAAACAATTGTTGCGACAACCACTAGTCTAATATTAATACCACTCTCTAAAGATAGTGTTTTCAGAGAGTCGGAAATTCAGGTCATATTTCAAAATTTTCTTCAAGGACACACATGAGATACAGTACATTCTGTTTAAGCTTAGTGTCTCAGAATGGACTCGGATGCACAATAATTTTTATGTTGTATTGAAACTTTATTGTAAATGAATTCTCTTAGGTTCTGCACTGACTTTTTATGGACTTGCAAAACCGCTTGTTTTTCAAATGCATGTGAAGAGCCACTCCATTCAGCAGTGGACTGGAGCAGAATTCAGTGTATTTGCTCGCTGCATTACACACATAATACACAGCATTGCATTTGGCAGCATGAACAATTGTTAGTTCACAGCCGACAATATTCAAGCTGCTCCTTTTTCCCTCAGAAGATCACGTTCTGCTTTTCTTAATAGTCTGGCTTCAGGAGTCAGAATCCTGTTGTGCCTTAATGATGCTCTAATCATCCTAAATGAATAACAAATGTTGTGTTCTTAATGTTAAGACTGCATTCTAATGGACATAAATTAGTAATTGCCTGTTAAGTGGTTTGATCCAGTAGCTTGTATGTCCTTTTGTTTACTGACATTGCCTCAACGCAAGCTTAAACATATAATACATCTGTAGTATGATTTATGTGATGTGATTTATTGAAACACAGGGCAGTCCATAATTGGGTGCAAGTCTGTTATGATTGACAACCAGGTCTTCGTCATTGTGACCCAGCTTTTTGGTGGCTCTCACATATACAAGTTTGACGAAGACCAGAACAAATTCACCAAGTTTCAGGACATCGAGGTGTCCAAGATCTCCAAGCCCAACGACATCGAGGTCTTCCAGATCGGCGCCGAGTGGTTCTTTGTGATCGTCGACAGCTCCAAGGCAGGCCTGTCCACTCTTTACAAATGGAACGACAAAGGGTTCTACTCCCACCAGTCCCTCCACGAGTGGTTCCGGGACACGGACGCCGAGTTCATCAACCTGGACGGGAAGGCCTACCTCATCCTGGCCAGCCGCTCCCAGGTCCCTATCATCTACCAATGGAATAAGGGCAGTCAAAACTTTGTGCTGCACAGCGAGATCCCCAACATGGAGGACGTGGTGGCCGTCAAGGCCTTCTGGATCAAGGAGGAGCTCTACCTGGCCATGACCCGCTACATCGGTGACTCCAAGGTCCTTCGGTGGAACAACAAGCAGTTCCTGGAGGTGCAGGCCTTGCCCTCACGGGGCTCCATGACCCTGCAGCCTTTCTCCTTCAAAGAGCGGCACTACTTGGCCCTGGGCAGCGACTTCACCTTCTCGCAGATCCACCTGTGGGATGCGGAGAAGAAGAGCTTTGACAGGTTCAAGGAGATCTACATCCTGGCGCCGCGCTCTTTCACTGCGGTGTCCACAGACCGCCGGGATTTTGTCTTCTCCTCCAGCTTCAAGGGCAACACACAGATATTAGAGCACGTCATCATCGACCTGAGCTTGTGAACTGCGTCCGGCTCCCCATGGCTCACAGATGTTATCATTATGTTTGCATAAAAGACACAGGTTGTCTGGCTTAACGAAATACTTTGGGTGAGATTACCAGGTGTCATATTCTATATTCTAAATTCTATACATTTGTATAAATGCCTTAATGTAACTCATTTATCCTTAGTAGCCCTCCACTCATTTTGATACACATTGGCATAGACAACTAGCAACAACCTAAACTGTTCTGCTAAGAAACAAACGTCGAGTCATTAATAGCTTATGTAAGTACGTCAGTTGTCCACTCTCTCGTGACATAAATGGCCTTATCAACACAAGGTTTGTGAGGGTTTATCTCTATCCTTGTGCTAGCCACTGTCATGCATATTATTCCTCGACACTTTGAGCAGAAATACTCTTAGGGGAGAAGTTACAGTTTAAATGTTGTGCAGTGAGGGCTTGGAAACCACAAACTTTTTTGTGATAAAACCATAAACAAGACCCCAGTCACTCATTTAGCTTTACCAAAGTCCCCCCCCAGAAAGTTGCAAGAGTAAGTTTTCTCCCTATATTTAGAGTAGACGGTCAATTCAACGTGTTCTGAAAATTCCTGGAGAAGTCGCATAGTTTAAGTTCTACAGTAGTGCGATGGCTGAGATAGTTCTATGTAAATATTATCAGGTCCTATGAAGCTTTTTTCTACCCTCAGTTTCCACACAGTGCAGATGCATACTGCTTAAGATCTGGCGTATTTCATTTAATCTGCTGTGGTGATGGCAGTGCATGTGTGGGTTTAAAACATAACCTTTTAGGGAACAGTTTTTATTGTTAGGTTACCCCCAGGCCTGGACACAGTAGGACCTCGTAAGTGTGGAATATTCCATAAAGTAGTCTATGACATTTTGCGTTACTGCGAAGGAAAAATGACTGCCAATAAAAATAGTTTCACACAATCAAAATAATGATGCTTGTTAGTGAATGCCTTTCTGGGGGGAATGTACAGGTAACTCATGTCTGTTACAGCTTTCAATTTTGAGAAAATTTTACTGCTTTACTACAACTATGGAGTTATGCTGCGGTACCACATAAATAAAAATACGCAGGTTGTATGACATGTACCATTTTTTACAGTACTAATATTGTTACATGCATCTTCAACGATAATCTGGTATTTAGGAAAATTACAAATAAAAACAATACCTAACCATAACTCTCTTTTAACTATTTTATTACAATGCACTTTGCACTAGTGAGGAAAGTGTTTGCAGTAACAGGTTGTTGGCCTTGGGCACCAGTGATTTAAAGAGCAGTCTAATAAAACATTCGGACCCATTTGTAATACAAACCATCATAACTAAAGGAGTGTGCACTCCCGTGTGACTGTACAGTATTGTCATTTCCTGCCTGTTCGACATGCTTAGCCTGTTGACATAGCCTGGCGTCCTTAATTAAATGTAACGGTTTTATGTACATCTCACTCACAAGCATGAAAACATTCCTCACAAATCTGAAACTGCGGATCGATAGATCAAACATCCTTTTATTAACAGAGGTATATAAACATTTTAAACACTCAGATATGTGCTTTGTTTCAATGGAAAAGTAAACTACCAAGTAGTTTTTCTGGACAATTAATCATTTTTTGGTCGATTTCCTTCTGCCGTACCCCCTGCAGGCTCCAAACTAACGTGTGTATTACTAACGGATTGGATTGCACTGCTCGACTTAATGGAGCTATGTATTCCTAGCTCTTTAAGACTCATTCGTTAGGAAGATAAGCACTGTCAGCCGAAACCACGCCTTTCAAAGCCACTGCACAGCCAGGGCTCGTTTTGCAATAAGTACCACTGTAAAGATTTAGTGCGCTTCAATGAATGGCAATTAGCATCCCAGTGAAGTATATTGCGTCTCTAACTGGGGAGAGGAACAGTTAAGATTTAACAGTGTCAGCATGGGTAGCTTTGGTCTGACATGTTAAAGGCTATCTACTATTTTAAGCCCTCCCCCCTGCCCAAAACCTTCTGTTAGAGAAACAAATAAATGAGTGGTGCCGTTACAGAGATGTGGAATGGAGGGTGAGAGGTCAGACCAGCTGGGACCAGTTTGATTTGACTAATTGGAATCACAGGGATTTGAGGAAGCCAGGGTGATAGGAAGGTAATTTGAGGAGAGAGATAAGGTGGCAGACACTGCCAGCGGAAAATGATAAGCATCAATAATCTAGGGCGGGGTGTGGTGCTATTTAAAGACTGGCCAATAAAAATACATACATCCATCCATCTCCAACAAAATCCAGTCCACCGAGAGCCCAACGTGGTATTGCTTGGAGGGGAGCTCGGCTCTGGCTAGGGGTCTGTCATGGCAGCAATGGCGCCGTTGGGGGGAAGCCATCCTTCACTCACAACCCCTCGTTTTGTGTCCACGGGTTTTGTATGACAGGGTGCTGCTGATGTCAATTAGTTTCAAGCTGCCATCCAACCCTAAATTTGCGTATGCCCGGCAGCTTGAGCTGGAATTTGTTTTTGGCATTTGGCTGTCGGGTAATCACAATGCCATTTTGGTTGTTGTTAGGATTGTTTGGGTAGGCAAACTGTATTGTAGGCAGCTAAGGTATTGAGGCAGCTAATTATATGGAGTAAGTCAATCCCCAACAAACCAGGTGGTGTGATTGCATTGATGGCCAGTGAGGCGAATGGTGACTGGGAAACTGCCTTCAAGTGCCTCTTCTCCCATCATGAAGAGTAGGGAGAGCTAGGTGGGGATTATGAGTGAAGTGCCAGGTATCAAGTAAGGTCGAACTAAGGAGAACAATTATTGATGAGAGTTAGTGCCAGGGCCCCAAGTAGCTGGATGTCTATAAGGCAGCTAAACCCTTGTTATACAGTATGTAGTTTAGCCTAGCAATGTGAAACTCGTTAGCATTAGCCAGGCAACAGCTACCAGAAATCAAAACCCACAGGCAAGGGAAAAAAGCAAAAAAAGAAAGAATACAATACTATTTTCTAACCAGAGTACACACAGGCATTTCATATAGCGATAGAAGTATTTTCATATAGCGGTTGTCTGTCTTGGTGACATAATTGTCAGTCGTCTCATGTTGCCTCCCTGAAATTAATCTGGGGAATTTGGGGTGTCTGTCTTATTCTTTGCCATTTTTTTGTAACGTTTCTCTAAATGTTTTTGTAAATATTCTCTCAACGTTGACGTAACTCTAACATTCTAAAAAAATTCTCTAACATTATTCCATGCTTTACTGTTGGACTATAATTTCTCAGAAAAAGTCTAATGATCCTTAAAGACATAAAAATGTTTTGCAAACACACCATCTTGTGTTGAAAAATAAGTATTACGATATTAATGATTATTATGATTATTATAATAATAATAATAACCCAACTAATCGAACTAGGTAGTGAAAAAAACGCATTAACAGCACACACAAAACCCCAATAGACACACGCAGCTGCCGTAAGTGATATTTACAGACATACAACAATAATCACAATTAAAAGAAGATAAAATAAAACAATTGACTTTGTGTGTTTGTAATTTCCAAAAATCGCCAACACCAGTATAATTAGAATAATCCCGTTTTCCACGGGTTCTAATCGTGACCAAGCCAAAATCACTCTGCTGACGCAATGTAAACAGATGGAAGTGAGGTAGCGTTCGAAGAGGAGGAGTCTAAGGAGGAGATTCCCGAATTACCTGGCAGTAAATACATCTGCTTCCTCTTTGATACTTTAGAATTTTTTTTTTTTGGTAATTAAACGACCACACTGGAAGATCGTCAAGAAGGAATCGGAATGAATTCTTCCACACGAAGCGAAAGTGACTGGCAGGGTCTGGTGAGCGAGGTGAGTACGCAAGGAATAGCCTCTCGTGACTGTGTCGCAAATGATGGCGTTGATGCGTGGGACTCGGCTACCTCAGATGCGATAGCTGAATTCACAGTGGTTGTTATTACCTTCTGCAAAGTGAAATACACGGAATTTAACTGAGCAGTGATATCATGTGATAATTTACTATGCATTAGTAAGCGTTAATAATTTGACACGAAGGCCCACGTTTGTAAAATTAAACCGTAATATTATTACGTGATGCAATAAAATGCATGCAGCATTATTGGTTAACAATTCGTGTTGTGTCTAATTACAACTGACACTTTCGCCATGTTAAGTTTAGCTAGCTTTCTAAAACTTTATGTATTTTTACGCGCGTAACAACGGTATCTTGCTTTGCACCTACCCTTTTCTAGAAATATAACGGTAAATATGTAATACGAGCAGCTTACTAAATTTTTGTGAACTTCAATTCGTCTAACAAAAGTGTTATCAACCAAATAATGGACACACGCTTAACTGACTGGTATAATTGTACCTTTTTTTTATTTTATTAAAAAGATAAACGGCCGATCCAGCCATAAAGGACGATCAGTAATCAAGTATTACTCCAAGAAAATCCCTCTTAATAATGGACCCTAGATCAATACGTTTCTAATTTTGTAAGGTCATCCGTTGTGAAAATATAAATAACTTTAAAAGATCTCATTCACTTTTCCCAACTCCGCTAAGACGTTTTCTAGAACACCAGTTGTATAATATTGTATAATATTTTTTCTCTAATCAATTTGTAATCGCCTACTCTGCTGATGTATCTCCACTCGTTGCTAGTGATCCTGTCACCACCCACAGGGAGGGTGAGGGAGTTATGTGATGGGTCTCTTCTGATCAAATCGCATTCGAGCCACCAGCCTCTTTCTCACTATGCAGGTTTAGCAGCCCACACAAGTGGTTCTGCACCGAGAGCTAGCCTGCAGGTGCCTATCAAGCTGACTGGAGACGCCGGATAGCAACAAGCTGAGAGAAGCTTTACCGTTTTCCACCCACCCGTTGCCTGGCAGTGCATGCCAATTGTGTGCCACCGTAGTGCTCTCTCCCGGTTGTAATCTGTTAATGATATGATCCAGATTCAAACACGTGAAATCCAAATCTTAAGCCTCAGTCTGCACTCAAGCAATGACCTGACTTGAGTTACCTGACTTTACTGACTGAGGCTATACTGCTGCGGTGGTTTTGGTTTCTGGCTATATTAACACCGCTTCAGAAATGTGGACATTTAACCTGAGTTTTCTTAACTTCAGTTCCAGTCTGATCTCCTTCAAAGCAGATACCTGCAGTATTTTCCCCCTTGTTTATCACAAGGGACAGAAAACTGGGGCACGGGAGGGGCTGTAATCCCAACTAGGGGCAGATTACCTGTGGCTTAACTGCTGTGAGGTGTGCATTGGCTGGCACAAATGCGGATAAAGACTATTTTCAATGCTAAGGCCGGAAATTACCGGTCCACATTTCTTGTCACACGCAGCAGAGGTCCATGCCTTTGGTAGAATGTCTGCCAAGCATTGGGGAAGAAAGTAAAAATGCAAAATTCCCTGTCTGAGGGAATAAAATTCCCTGTCTGTTTTGCCTCTCACATTGTCCATATCATATTTCAGTGCTGAGAGGGCATATAATACATAGCTTGTGGGGGATGTGCAGAGGTGGTATGAAAAAAATGTAGATCTGGCTAAAATAGAATTGCGCTAGATTTGACAGATCTGGGATACAGAGTTACCCTACAGATTAGACAACAGACGTCTTACTCTCCATAAGATTCCGTCTTTTATTAACCTACTCCTGCCCCCGTCCTGTGCGGTAACCGAGCAGACCAATCCGCTGCCTCGGGGACACCACCGGGACTACCTGCCACTCTCTGCGTGTCTCTGTTCCCAGTTCCTGGTGTGCAAGCGCAAGCTGGAGAGCAAGAAGGAGGCCCTGCTGATCCTGTCCAAGGAGCTGGACACCTGCCAGCAGGAACGCGACCAGTTCAAGCTGATGGCCAACCAGCTGCGGGAGCGCCACCAGGGCCTGAAGAAGAAGTACCGGGAGCTCATCGTAAGTGCCGGCTCCCTGGCCGACGGGCGGTGGATACGGCCAATGGCCCAGTGGGGGAAAATAGGCGTAGAAACCTAGAAATATCAGATGAGCTGAATGACCCCTGAGGGAAACCGTTGTGGGTGGAGACAACGGCAGAATAGTTAAAACTGTGCCTATAGTTCCTGGCTCAGATTCGTGCTGTCACAGCACGTTCGTATGTGCCATGACCAGTCAGTTCCGTTCACTGCTTATGCTTCGAAATTCAAGTCTAAGTAATACAATGTCAGTAATGCAATGCGTCAGTCACTGAAGCCCAGGTCAACTTCGAGGGCAAACCTGAGTGTTAAAAATAATACCTTTTGGTGGGATGTTCTTTAAAACCGTCTCTTCTCTTTAATACATCTACCTGGTGTTCAAATATGTACATCAATGCAATAAATACCATCCAAAAATAATTAGGGAAATGCGTTAAACTTAATGCATGACAATGGTTATGACGGTAGTCCTTTTGGTAAAATAAACAGAATTAATCGCACTTTATTTCTCGTAGATGTGAAAAGGTTTTATGGAGTTTCTGACTTGGGCTGGAAGCTGAATCTGTTTTCACCGGATGCATGTATTTCTTTTATAAGCCTAGACAGAAAAGTGATATTTGCACCAATGTGAATCTGTAAAAATCTGTACGTTTACAATGCAGGATGGCGACCCCACTTTGCCCCCAGAGAAACGAAATCAGGTATGCCTGTCAAAATAAACATTGCTTTTCTTTGCTTTCTTTTTATGAATGTATGTGGAATGGTAAAAGCAGTACGAAACCTAGATTTCTGTTAAGCTAATCTTAAACAAATTAAGTTGATCTTAAATGTATTTATTTTGGTGTTGAATTTGTAAAAAGATGTGTTGAATATTTACGTAACCTTTAACACTATACATGATATTTTGCCAAGATGGACTGAAAATGAATGGTACACGGAGCAATGTATTTCGCTGTTGAAAAAGGGAAGAAATCGGCAAATTTTGCCAGCATTTTACAATGAAAAACTGTTCAACTAGAACAAAATGTCTGTTAATATTTCATGGCACAGGAAGTAAGGGCCACTGGCACAGGAAGTAAGGGCCACTGGCACAGGAAGTAAGGGCCACTCACGTTTATGTCGTTAGCTAAAGTCCTCGATGTGACTCCGGCCTTCTCCCGCCCTCTTCGGCGTGGATTAGAAAATGAAAGTCTGAAGATGCGCTCCCCTCATCTTTCTCCAGTTGTCTGCCGTGCTGTGCTTCAGACCTGAAAATGCTTTAGCGGGCAGTGAAAAGACATCACAGGAAGTAAAACATTTACATTGGACCACTTCCATCCATCCTCCTTTTCTTGCACACGTGGAGACAGTGATTTATTCCCGCTGCTCACTCAAATAATATATTTTCTTATTTAAGTGAGCAGCACCGTCTACCACACGTCCGTGTGGGAAGCAGAGAGGCGTTGTCACTGCCATCCATCTCTTCCCTCCACGCTGACTCAACCCCCCGTCCCCTCGCCAGGTGAACCTGGCCCAGCTGCTGAGAGATTCCCGGGAGCGCAGTAGACTGCTGAATGAGGACGTGAAGGAGCTGAATCAGCGGCTGGCAGAGGCCCAGGGGGATAACAAGGTGCGGCTTTTGTCTGCCCTGGTCTGCCTGACTCGTGCTCTGCAGTGGAGCTCACAGCTGAAGCATAGAGAAAAGTGTTCAAATGAAACCACACCCCTATTTCCGCCGGCACGGCCCCGAGACCCCATGTACTGTAGAGCGGTAAATGAACTTTGACAATCTCTCGATGTAAGTAAGATGGCGAGACTCCGGGAAGGGCAACGGCCGTGGGTGGTGGGAGTGGCATTGGTGGTGGCTGACCTCTGACCTCTCCACCTCCGCAGCTCCTGAGGATGACAATCGCCAAGCAGCGGCTGGGGGACGAGGAGGTGGGCGCTCGACACTTCCCTGCCCACGAGCGAGAGGACTTGGTCCAGCAGCTGGAGAAGGCTCGGGAGCAGGTTAGCGGCAGGGGTTGGGGGAATATCCTTCCTCAGACAGAGCATTGAAAACGTGTAACGGGCACGAAGCCCTTGAAAATGTGGCTGACCTCTGTCATAATAAAAGCCACAAAGTGTGTTTCTCTGGGATCGACAAAAAAAAAAAAAGTAGAATTCTCAGAAGCATTCAACAATGCCGTTGCACCAGTGGTTGTCTTCTGTTTAAACAAAATAAGCGGTTTTATGTTTAGTGCCTTGTTTTGTGAAGTGTGTAGAATGATAATACCGGCACATTGCGCGCACGCTCTGTATGAAGAAGGCCGACCCTTGTCGGGTAACGTCCTGGGGTGGAGACAGGGCCCGTTCACCCACGCCGCTCCACCGTTTCGCGCAGAGCGAGGAGCTGCAGCACGGCCTGAAGGCGGCCGCGGATGAGCTGCAGGACGTGAAGGCCGAGCGGGACGTCTTCCAGGAGAAGGCCACCCGGCTGAACCGGGAGCTCCACCACGTCCTGGGGGGCCACGAGGCCCGCATCATAGACGTCGACGCGCTCTGCATGGAGAACAGGTCTGTGCCGGGCTGTGTCGGAGAGCGCCGGGGGTTTCCTTCATTTCTCAAGGCAAAGCGTACGGTCACAACATCATCAGTAGTTATATAGCACTGCTGTGTTTTCATCAGTTCTGATTTAGTGGGTCGTTTGAATCCCATACATCATGTGACATAAAATGGCTTATTCTGGTCTGTGATTTATCAAGGTTATCCTTGGAATGAATTCTCCTGGTATGTTTATATGTTGTTCAAGAGGTAGGGCCAGGTTCAAATCACGAATATCCCTCAAATTACCATACTCTGTACAGGAAGTGATGTCACTACAGGGTTGTGTGCAGTATTTAAGCAATTTGCAATATTATAGGATTAATAATGAGCATCCAATACTGAACTCATTCTTGTGTTCATTGAGATATATCATATTTTAATATAATGCAACCTTTTTAACTAACATTTTTAAATGCATTTTTGACTGGTTGATTTTGAGTACGGTTGAATGTAAAACCGTAAGGCAACTAAAATCAAGACTAATGTCAATCTATTACAGATATTTGCATGAGCGGTTTAAGCAACTCCAAGAAGAGGTCAACATGCTTAAAACAAACGTGATGAAGTACAAGGTACTTGTAACATAAAAGCACGCCGCCCTGAATGGTTGTTGGTGATGGTGAGAAAACCAACCAAACGAGAGCATGGATCCTATAACGGTTTACAGTGAGCCTGTATTCATGGAGGGATTTCTGTGAGTTTAACTGTAATGTTCAGCCAGTGTCGTTATGTTGCAGATTCAGTGCATGCTTGCATGTGTGCGCTTATGCATGGCTGTGTGTGTGTGTGTGTGTGTGTGTGTGTGACATATTTGTCTGCAATCGTTGTACTGTATTTGGAATGTGGGAGGTGTTCAACCACATTATGTAATAAGTATGTCATTATGCAGAGCGCTCTGGAGCGACGAAAGAATTCCAAAATCTACGGCAGGTCCAACAGCAGCGCCCTCACTGGGATCCTCTCAGCAAAACAAGGTACTTGGAGTTCCCCCTCAGGTGTGCGTCCCGTTTCTGCCAATTTCTGGCCGCATTAAACTACCGCCGTCGTGATTTTTATTAGAAAAGATTTTTCCTTCAAGCTAGAAAAAAAGTGAGCTCAGTGAAATATGAGTATTGGCTCTCATTCAGGAGATGCAGTTTGGCTGGCCCCTTTCCCTCTAACCTGGCGCTAATGTGAGTCGCTGGGTTTCTGCTGGTCCTCAGCATTTAGGAGCTGTCACTGAAAAAGCTTTCCTCACTCAATGTCAAGTGGAGTAGTGAGAAAGCAAAAATGTTACGACGGCCCGTTAAACCCGCCTTGCTGATCTGTTAAGTACCAATCTATCTCAAGCACGCAGTCAGCATTGCCGTCAGTCATTTTGTCCTAGCCTAATGGAGGAGGTCGGCCTCCCAGACGCCTCGTGCTTGTGACTCTGGGACGGTGACGTGGTGGTGTGAGAATGGAGAGCGCCAGGGGTGACCGTGCGTGGGTGGTGGGTGCTCTCCTCTCCGCAGTTCAGGAGCTGCTGCTGTCGGAGGACAACGGCTGCAGCCTGCCCGCCACGCCCCAGTCCATCTCGGACCTAAAGTCGCTGGCCACCGCCCTGCTGGAGACCATCCATGAGAAAAACATGGTCATTCAGCACCAGCGTCAGACCAACAAGTGGGACATTCGCCTTTCCTGCCTGCCTGTCTGCCTGTCTGCCTGCCTGCCTGCCTGCCTGCCTGCCTGTCTGCCTGCCTGTCTGCCTGCCTGTCTGCCTGTCTGTCTGCCTGCCTGTCTGCCTGTCTGCCTGTCTGCCTGTCTGCCTGCCTGCCTGCCTGCCTGCCTGCCTGCCTGCCTGTCTGCCTGCCTGCCTGCCTGTCCTTCAACTGCTTTATCTTTTACACAGTGATGTGCAGTCATCCCCCTCTAGCCCTTTTAAA
>JAOVYW010000044.1:845160-864506 GCA_025775045.1 Hiodon tergisus
AGGTCCCTCTCCGTAGCTCGGTGCTACTTCTGCAGGTCCCTCTCTGTAGCTCAGTGCTACTTCTGCAGGTCCCTCTCTGTAGCTCAGTGCTACTTCTGCAGGTCCCTCTCCGTAGCTCAGTGCTACTTCTGCAGGTCCCCCTCTGTGCACCCAGTGAATAATGTTTGGAGGAATGGGCAGGAGCGTTAGCCTTTGTACACACTCAGGACATTAATCATTTCCCAGCCTGTTTAATGTGTAACCCGGTCTGCTGTCCCACACTTTCAGCCATGTCACTGGAAGGCCTCCAGGCTGAGAGCGAGAAAGCTGTGACCAAGCTGGGGTCCATGTTGTTCACCAGGCAGGTGTCGGGGGCCAGGTAAGTGGCGCTGCGAACAGCCCTGTGCTGAAGCAGTCCAAGCCAGTCCTGTCAATACATCCTGTCCAGCCAAGAACTTCAGTTATGGCTGGGATGCCAAGATGGCTCCATTATCTGTTCCACTTACTGGAACTGCATACATTAGCATTTATTCATCAATTGTGTCTTCAGAGTTATGATAAGTGAAAATGGCAAGAGAAGGAAGACCACTCTAAACAGAATCCTCAGTGTCCCAACAATACGAAGACTTTTTACTAAAGAAACTCATTTAAAATGACCGTCCTGATGTCCTTAAAGGGATGGATGACAAGCTGCAGTATTAATGCAAGCCTATTTGAATATTTAACGACACTTCTGATGCTGCTATAGGATATTAAGATGTTGTAAATATCTGTAACCTTGGTGTATACGCATGTTATAAATCGGTAATCTGTCTTTAAATGAGTGGTCTGAATGTCTTTAATATTGTTTGTTTATGGACCATTTTAGTCTCTACCACAGTTACTTGCTGCTGGTGAAATTGATCAAGGTCCAGGTCAATTATCTTAATTTAGACCCTGTGAAGAGGGGCTGGTAAATGGTTAGATGCCCTGTGTGGAGGGGTCAGTATCGTCTCTCCTGGTTTAGGGGATCGTTCCTTCTCTTCTGACCGCACTACTGTGCGTGTTAAGTGTCCTGCTGGTAATTTCCTGACCCAGGGAAAAGTGCCCCCTGTAATGAGCGCGCGTGGCTCTCCGGGTCCATTTACTCGCAGTTGTTCGGTTTAGGGAGTGCCCCTGTGAATCTCGAAAGCCCCGCCATTCAGTTCACTTCCAATCAAAGTAAAAACAGGAAGCCAGAATAAAGGGCCCTGGCTTTTAACAGATAACGGAACTCATTTACTGTGCAGATTTCGCCTGCAGCCAAGCGTCTGAGAGCTGAGAAGACAGGGCTGAGTGTAATTCAGACGAGCGTGGCGTGGTTTAGGGGCTGCTGCATTAGCACTGATAGTGCTGCCGCAGGGTATCCTCTGTGTTCCAGGGCTCGTTTTAGTCATTTTGACTGGAACGGACCCAAAATGGGCCCTAGTGTGTACGCTGTTGTCAGTGGAACTGGGTATTCTTACTGACCCTTGTATGGATTTGTTTCTAGGAATGAGAAAAACATCAATGCTTTTGTTAAACTTTTTTTTATTGCTTAAGAAATTCTTAATGGTTAAGATTCTATGCTTTTCGTAAACATCTAATAAATCAATGTTTTTTTGTTTTTTTTAAACAATCATTTAACAACCTTTCCTGTCCTGAATTCCCATGTAAAGTAACAATAAATGCACCTCTAAACCAGTGATTAAAATAACCTAAATAAATAAATGTGGATTTTCCACTATCTGTGTACAGCTCCACATAGAAACCGGGTAGTTGTTTTTCAGCGTGCCTCCTTCCTTGCTGAAGGGACTTCACAGTCTCCCCAGTTCCCAGCATGCTTCTGTGTTGCAGGGTCGTCCCGCTGGGGGGCGAGCAGACGGTGAGCGGGTACACGTTCAAGGGTTTCATGTCCCACGCAGAGGAGTACCCCTGCCCCTACCTCAACGCTGCGTCTGCCATCGGTATCTCCGCCGGAGACGTCACGCTCTGCATCAAACGTCTGGACAAGTGCCTGAGGAGTCTGAAGAAAGAGACGGGCGTGCCGGGACACTGCCCCATAGCGTCAGCTGACCACCCGTAAACTGCAGTTGCCATGCTACACTCTGTACCCTACTCTACCAAGGCGCGCCATCTCACTAGTGTGCTGGGAACAGAGGCTGGAGTTATGCGTTTTATTTAAAGGGCTCAATAATCATTTATTTAAAATACAGTTTGGACGTCCGTGTCGCTGAATACAATGCTGAGTGATTTAGCAATGTAGGAGGCCATTCATGTGTTTATTCTGTTGATCCAAATGTTTTAACTGCTTTTTTTAGTTAGCAGTTAGCTGTTTTGGTTCTGGGTTGGAATGCACCCTCATCAAATTAAAATGCATCATTTCCTGCGTATACCCTTTTTTTGTTTTTAGTTTAGTTCTCCTTCTTGAGTGATGGGAGTCGAGGTGACTGTTGTATGTACCAAACCTGCCATCCTGGAGCCGGTCTGACTGGTATGAATGTTGGGGGACTGATTGGTCATTCAAAAGGAATATCCTTATGAAACATTTTCAAAGGTGTTTGAGATCTCTTGGGTATTTAGCTATTGCAAACCAGCTTACTTATCTTTTGTTTGGTTTAATTAATTACAGACCAGTTCTGCATTCGCTTCACATCCTGTTATTTCAGCTCTCTCCTGTGAACTGCTTTTCATTTACCCTATTAGCAGTGCAGCCTACACCAACAGGATCAAACAGCGTTGTTTATTGAGGATACGATTACTAATCAAAGACCATAATGCGTCAGAATTGTATTACATCTGTGTCTGTTGGAGGCCGATCCTGTGGGGATTGGTATGTTATCAACTCATCTCTGGGCTGTATTCACCACTCAGGAACACCCAGGGATGTTGAGTGGACTGGGAACAAAGGAGCCTGAAAAGAAATATGGGCGAGAAGGTCTTGTTTCAGTGCAGGCTTAGTGCTGAATTATATCTGAAAGCCATGCACCTTATTTTCAAAACGAATGGACAACGGATTATGAGCTACAAAACCAGTGGCCCCTTGTTGAGTTTAAGAATGCCCAGTAGTTCACTCTAAAAATGTTTTAAAATAAATAAAATCTGCCTATAATAAACTACTATAGCACCACACTTACTCGTAAAGAGCATTTATTGAATAAATGCTTGCAAGACAATATATTTGTATGCCTTTTTTTTTTTGGAGGGGGAGGGGTTGTCTTTGGCTTCTGAACAATTTCTGTTGCAATACAATGTCAACGGTTGAAGCCGTTTCCTGCTTCCTCAGTACGGTTTATACAGGGGGCCGCAGTTTGTAAAATCAGTAATGACTTAAACTGCTATGCAATTGGAATATGACCTTCCCTGCATCACCATTCCGTCCCTGCATCACTGTTCCATTCCTGCATCTTCTGGAAGACGCCGCTCATTTCGGTGCTTCGGTAGCAACGCCTCCCTCACTGTATTTGCTGGAAGCTGCATAGCTCTCTACAATGGGCTTGGACCATTGCCTTTCTGGGGTTTCCCAGGCAGCACTCAATGCTGACGAGGCTCGGTGCATTGCTGGTGAAGCATTTCTCATGGCCACGGGTACAGAGAGTTGGCCGTGTCAGTCTTGGGGTTCGTTTCTTTACAGTGCTCAGGGCTGTCTGGCGCTGACGTAGCGTTCCGCATCAAAACAAAGTGTAAGGTGTATAGCTGGTGGGCTACGATGCAGTCCATGAGTAAGCGTCTGTGCACGTGTATCCGAGGAAAAATATGAAATGGTCAGTGCTGTACTTAGCATTGTGACTTACACCTTTCCCAATGATTGCATTTTGTGTAATTTATGGTTATATCAATCCTATTTTTAATTTTAGATGTTTTATGGGTTAGGAGTTTTGCAAGCTCTCCCTGTGTTTGACACGTTTTTCCTCCATGTGCTCGGGTATTCTCAGGTGTTCAGAGCCATCATCGCATCTAGCAAACTCACATCATCCACAACAGATCTAGGGCCAAAGGATGTCCCATTCACGTTATGATGTACCTATTATGCCAGTTGTATAATAGTGCCTTACGAATGTGATAATTTTCGTGTGTTTTAATGCTAAGTGTGTTGTGGCAATCGTCTTGTTCACTTGAGACCTTGAGATGTGCTCAAACTGAAACAGTTTCGTCAGTCCAGAATTTCTTTGCTCTTGACTGCGTCAAATGCGCTTCTTGGCTAATACGATTCCTTGTCAAATGCACGCTACTTTCATGCCCGCGAACAGGATGGCCTAAAATAGCCTATGATGCCCCGCGGTGTTCTTGGTACTTTATCCAACTGAAATACATTTAATGACAATTCGCTGCTTGGCCGTTCAACATCCAGGTGCAGTTATGTAATTCCCAAGTGCCCTGTTGGCATTACAGTCCTACAGATCACACTCCAGAGTCTCACAAGGGGAATATTACAGATAATCTGTTAGCTGGCAATCATATTTATGTAAATAATGTCAATTTTATCCTTGCTTGACCTTTGATGAGTTTGTAGGTATTTGCTAGTATAGTGAGTTTTTGAAACATGCATCCTCATTTTTTCTGCCTTTAGTCTGGAATAACAGGAGAGGATGGAGCCTCTCTGTCATTAGCTTCTCGGATTCTCTTGAATTACGTAACGGGTCCTCGCTGACTTGTCCTCTAATGAACGAATTGAAGGGGGAACCAGTGCAGCATAGTGGTTTCGGAGGTCAATGTCTAAATAGCAAGCGGGGATAGTGGGTGAATTATGAGAAAGGTCCAAACAATACCCTTCTAGATTGTCTCGTGTATGAGGATCTATCCTCGTTGGAAGAGGGCGTCTCTCGAAGCGTTATTGTATTTCCCTGTCCATGGTGCTGATTTCTGATGTGTCACTAATACAGACGTTACTACAGTACTTTTTTGTAGCCACTACATGAATACCGTGTGTCTAATAAACACGGAGAATAAAATGTCAATCCGTTTAAAAAATATGTCAGTTTATGAATTCTCTCAAAATTACCCCACGTTTACAGTATAATTCATATTTGTAAGTATTGCTACATTGGAAAATGTATGTAACATTTATTTTTAATACTTTATATAATAAATTAACCCGAAGCATAACTGAACATTTTCTATCATTGGTTGAATCGATGATGCAGTCGACTGAGCTAATATGCCTATGTAATTCAATATACCATGGTTGTTTTAGGTTGTTTTCACGTTAACCTGTTATTTTATATGCAACTAAGCAATCGGCCACCTTTTTTATGTGTCTTAATAAAGGCTGTTTGCCCCACAATGCTCGGTGTGCTGTGCTTAATAAATAATAAATACGACGAAGAAGGATGCAGCTGAAATGCTGATGTCAGGGGATCAGTGCAGCATTTCATGGTGCAGGGTGTTTAAGAGGCTTTTTGCTTCGGCGCGCTCTTTTCATCACACACATGCAAGCCTGGTCGTCGCGATGTCTTTCGTCCAGCAGTGTTCGGTATTAACATTGGTGCTTTTATATCTGATACAACCGGTTCATGTTAGAAGGACTTTCAAATGCCCTTCCACATGCACTTGCTCTAAGGAGTCTATTATTTGCGTCGGGTCTTCGTACGTGCCACGGATGATCCCGAACGACATTCATTCACTGTAAGTATTCGGAGGCTCTGCGAAATCAATATTGCAGTTTTAGATTTGACTTAATATCTGGCTTTTGGCTGAATGCGGCAACTGCGGACAAAACGGGAGTTTAAAATTTCCCTCTATGTCTGTTTGTAAAATGATATTTTCAATTTATCGATTAGGCTATTTCTATATGCAATATGTTTTAGTGAATGTTCTGCTCAATGGACTGACAATAACAATAATTTTAATATATATGTACGGATGTGTATGTATGCACGCACACACACACACACACATATATATATATACACTAACACAAAGCATTACAATAATTATAGGTCTGCAGTGTTTCATTTGTAGTCTGTGCCGTATGTATTGTGTTTAATCGCTTTCTGTCTTTAAAAGCATGTAATCAATGCATCATTTTGATTTAATATTTCTTATGTTTTCCAGGAGCATTGTAAATATGACCTTCTCAGAAATTAAAGAGTCAATGTTTTCACATATGCCTTCGTTACAACTACTGTGAGTTAACCATTAATGTCTCAAATATTTTTGGAAACTTTAGCATTTACCATGCATGTGGAATATCAGTGCTTTTGCTGGGACATGCATTTGAGTTTTGCCTCAATGCACGGGGGTTGCCACTCCAGTTATCTGCAGTTTAAGATACTAAATAACATATCTCTGTTTTAGAGATGCCTTAGCTAGTTGTACCAGGAGAAAAACTGAAACAAAAGTTCCTCATTTAAAAAGTGTGAAACTATTTTTAGTCTTTGATATTGTCCACAGTAAAAAAAAACATACATTTTCAAAACCGTACATCTGTGGTTGGATTCTGACACAATGTCAACAACATTGAGGTTTGGCCCCGAATCCAACCACAGATGTATGGTCACCTGAGGTTAATGTTGATACAAATGAAGTGAGAATGAGCTTGCTTTGGGGCGATCAGTGATTGGTCATGCCAATCAGCCAATGCCAGACCCAAGGACGTGGGGATCAGCATGGTTAGATTCTGCCATCCATTGCCACAAGTTGCCTCCCAAGCAGCAGAGCCATGGTCAGCGTGGTTGCTGTGACCCTTCCACAACAGAAAGCAGGCCCCTTCTGTTCCAGGGAACGCAACACTACTGACAATGCTGTGTCTGGAGTGTTGCCAGTAAAAGGGCAGGGGCCAACTTCATGTTGTCAGTAGACTGATGAAAAAGACTAAGCAAGACTTCTAGCAAGACCAATCACTCGCCAGAATAAATCTCCACTGTATGTTTTTTTATCACTCCCATGTTTTGAAATGCAGTCGAGTACATGAAAGCAGTGGTGAATACTTAGTATTAAGTATAAGTTAATACTTATCAAATTATATGGAAACATTTTATCTCATCACCCTTCTACCATCAAGACAATTTATTGTAGACAGCTAATTTCTGACTGCGGATTTTTGCAGAAATGTTGTGATGGTCTTATTTCATTCAGCTAAAGCAAGGAGCACGTTATCAGCTATACATTTTGGTTATGCCTCTTTCAGATTAACTGTAAAAAAAATGGAAGTGTTGTTACTGAATATATTTCCTGTGCTCCAAACGTACATCAAATATTATTAATGAATATCCATCTTTTAATATACAAATGCAGCCATAATTGTGATGTTGTGAACTTATTTTTGTTTCCGTAGGCTTCTTAACTCAAACTCATTCACCACCATAAAGGACGATGCATTCTCTGGCCTTCCGCACCTTGAATATCTGTAAGTGTCTCGTTTCAGGGCAGCCAGCGAAGCAGTGATTGACCAGAGAAAGTCCTTGAGTTATGGTCCTGCGTGTTGAGCGTTACAGTGCCCCCTGCTGGAACCACAACACATAGACAGGATCATGAGTGCTAAGCATATTCCTTGCTGAACCAAGCCCGTTGCGGTCATAAAGGCCTTATAGAGACAATCAAACATTTTCTTTATTATTTGAGAAATTCAAGAACATAAAGTTTATGTTTTAATTAAAACCCTAGCATGGAAATGATTTTTTATGTAGTCTTTAAATTTCATAATTTTTTGTCGATCTAAAATAAACTTTGCTCTCTTAACATAAACTCATTCAGATAATATAGTGAACTGGTGCGTTTCCATGTCAGATCTCCTCTTTCTGTGCAGTTTTCTCCCTTGTCTTGCTTATCCCATGATCCCCATTTTCATTTGTATATGCATAATACACCATCACTTCCCAATCTGGGGGTCCTCCTCGGCTTTGATCTGGCAGGTTCGTAGAGGGTAATAAGATTGAGACGACTTCAAGATACGCTTTCAGAGGTCTCCGTGATCTGACTCACCTGTAAGTGGCCGTGATCATCACAAGCTCCTGGTGTCCAGTGGCTGTGGAGAAGCTCTATAGTACTGACTTTGTTTTCCCCCTGTCTACTGTGCTCCTGTAGCTCTTTGGCAAACAACAACATTAAGGCTTTGCCAAGGGACCTCTTCATTGACCTGGATTGTTTGATCGAGCTGTGAGTTGGACACAAATTGTTCTGTGACGCGTGCAATATGTAGTGAGTAATAATTATACAACATGCATCGTGTTACTGGAATACTGGGGGAAAAAAGTTATTAAACAATTAAATTGCTAAATATACAGCAATTAGGCTGATATAAATATTTTGTATTCATAAATTGTAAACCAAATGTGTCTATCTGAATGTGTAATTTATAAAATGTTATGGTCAAATTAAAAAGCGTTGTGCGTTTAAAGTTAAATTTTTTTATTGGGACTCTTTTTAATTGTTGAAACCTCAGCCTTGTGTCATTGCTTCCCAGCTAATCTTCAAGAGCCTGTGCTGTCTTCTCTCACCCCTGCGCAGGGATCTCCGTGGCAACGCGTTCGAGTGTGACTGCCGGTCCAAGTGGCTGGCGACCTGGCTCAAGAGCACCAATGCCACGGTGTCCGAGGTTGTGTGTGCAGGTCCCGGCGACATGAAGGGAAAGCGGCTGAACGAGAACGGCGGCCTGAAGGACGAGTGCATCTCCACGGGTGACTCCTCTCCCCCGCCGTCCGCTCGTGTCCAAACTCACCGCTCGCCTCCTGGAGGCCAAGCAGACGCTCGTGCTGGCAGTTCATATGCAGACCATCTGCTGCTATGCAGGCTATGAAATCAAACAATGAAAAAAAACTCAACTTTAAAGATAATGACAGGGACTGAAATTGTATTTTTTTAATCACTCGAATTCCCTTATCTCTCTACAGACTTTGTCCTTCACCAGTCAGTGGCCTCAGAATCTTTGTCAGTGGACACCTTTTCCTACAAGGACGACGTCTACGTGGCTATCACTGCCCCCAACACAGAGAGCTGCATGGTCATGGAGTGGGACCACATTGAGATGAACTTCAGGAGCTTCGACAACATCACAGGTGAGAACCTATCTGCCACATCGCGTTGCTCCCTTGGTTACCGCGGAGTGTTCTGCCGGGCAAATGCTTCAAATGCTTCATACAGCATACAGTGGTGAGTATGTGAACCCTAGGATATTCTTTATTTCTGCATAAATTTGACCTAAAATGAGATAATCAAAGCCATTATCACAGATAATCAGAGAACCCGATTAAACAGATGTCTCGAAAGAAATATATACTAATGTCAGTTCCCCATCAGAAAAACACAGAACTGTTCTGTAGCCAGATGAGTCGAAGGTGGAAGTTTTTGGCTTAAATGAGAGACGTAATGATTGGCAGAAAAAGAAAAAAAAACATGGTGGTGGGTGTATGTTCAGGGCGGATTTTCTGCCTCAGGACCTCAGGATGGCTTAACAGAACCATGAATTGTGGCTTGTGCCATGCAGCAAGCTAAAGATCTTAATCACACAAGTAAATCTACAACAGAAGCAGAAGCAGAAGGTAGAAACCCTAACCTGATCAACATGTTGTGGCAGGACTTAGCAAGCGAATAATACATGCAAGAAGGCCTAACAATATCACTGAGTTTCAGCAGTTCTGTTAGGGGGAATGGACCAAAATTCCTCCAAGCCGCTGTGTATGACTGTTGTGCAGGACTGTTGTGCAGTTGTTGGACAATGTTTGGTTGCAGTAATTGCTGCTAGAGGGGATGCCACCAGTTGCTGAATCTGAAGTTCACGGACCTTTTTTCAACAAGAACTTAGAATGTTGGATCATTTTGCTCTATTATTAGGACTTGATTAGATCTCATTTTAGGTCACAGTAATGTAGCAATACAGAAAATTCTAAAGGGTACAGAGACTTCTTGCACTTTGATAACGAATGGGCAGTGTTCAACATAAAAGTTATTGTTCTAACATTTCACCAAGAAAAAGCAAATTCATCCATTGTTAATTTTTCTTTAATTAATTTGTTAGCTCAGTCATTCATTTGAAATATTCAGGACAATGTCATCACTGCTCTGTTAATCTCAATATAAGATCTACAGATCCTTAAATAAAACATTTCATGTTTTAATTTTCCTTTAATTCTCTTGAACCTCAGGACAGTCGATTGTTGGATGCAAGTCCGTCATAATAGAGAATCAAGTCTTTGTCATTGTGGCACAGCTTTTTGGTGGCTCTCACATCTACAAGTTTGATGAGGACCAGAGCAAGTTCACAAAGTTTCAGGACATTGAGGTGTCCAAGATCTCCAAACCCAACGACATCGAGGCCTTCCAGATCACCAATGAGTGGTTCTTTGTGATTGCTGACAGCTCAAAGGCAGGCCTGTCCACACTCTACAAATGGAACGACAAGGGGTTCTACTCCCACCAGTCCCTCCACGAGTGGTTCCGGGACACAGACGCCGAGTTCATCAACCTGGACGGGAAGGCCTTCCTCATCCTGGCCAGCCGCTCCCAGGTCCCCGTCATCTACCTGTGGAACAAGGGAAGCCAGAAGTTTGTGCAGCACGGTGAGATCCCAAACATGGAGGACGTGGTGGCCGTCAAGGCCTTCTGGATCAAGGAGGAGCTGTACCTGGCCATGACTCGCTACATCGGCGACTCTAAGGTTCTCCGGTGGACCAACAGGCAGTTTGCGGAGGTGCAGGCGCTGCCCTCGCGCGGATCCATGATCATGCAGCCATTCTCCTTCAAAGGCCGCCACTACCTGGCCCTGGGCAGCGACTACACCTTCTCGCAGATCTACCTATGGGATGCGGAGAGGAAACTCTTTGACAGATTCAAGGAAGTCTACATCCAGGCTCCACGCTCCTTCACCGTAGTGTCCACGGACCGCCGGGATTTCATCTTCTCCTCCAGCTTCAAGGGCAACACGCAGATCTTCGAGCACATCATCATCGACTTGAGCTTATGAGTTCTGCCAGATCCTCTGAGCCCACGTGGGCCCATCGTCTTCCATTGCTGAGATCAGAAAGAGAGAACAACGTCATATGGCATTATCAGATGTTAATTCATACTCAGTTTGTCATGCAGTTGAATAAAGGTTTTAATTAATATCGCCAAAGCACGTTACTCTTTTCAATATTTGATACGCACAGTTAATAACAAAGAACAACATCTTCTGTCTTGCCTCAGAGAAAATAGACAGAGATTCTGAATCATTGTAAAGGCTTTTCATCCTAAACTGGGAAATGAAGAAAATTAGCTTCTTCTGGCCTGTGAGACTTGAACTGCCACATTATCAATGGTGACATAAATTGCCTTATATGTACATGGATTGTGTGTTTTAGTCTTTGTGGAACCTACTGTCAATCTCTAAGCTCTTTGTTGTAATCAGGAATACTCTCTCTGGAGAAGGAGAGCCTCGTAAGCACAAACCTTCACCAACAAGGTCCCTGTTATGGATCCACAAGTCCAAGTCACTCTTTTTCGTCCAATGGTCGAATGGACACCTAGTTGTGATGTTTTTTCTCGCCTTTGATTCCAGTAGTCTATATAATAAACCTTCCAAACCTGCGTGAACTTTGTTCATTAGACTTGGCTTCCCTAAAGGGATTTTTTCAAAACATGAGTTGGTCTCCTCCAACAGTGTATTTTAAACAATACATTCCTTACCAAGTTTTCTTAATCAAATCTTAATAGCCCTGTTTATGCAGTCAAGAGACTATTTCAAAACTACATTTTTTTCCTGTGATGTGGGCTATTCTTATTCTCGTTAAGTGTTATCTGATGGTAGAGAAAACAATAACTAGGGAATCAGGTCAACTTTGATGCTTGGATGTTAATTATGATAATTGTTACAGTAATATCAAATAAATCACTTGGTCATTATGTGGAACATCGATAATAATAATAAATTCAAAAGTAACTGCCAATTATGACTCGTTTGGACCTGAGCTTGTGGATCCTTTATATTTTTGTCATAGTGTTTCACGCCACCAACAGGCTGTGGATCCGGATGAGATCCAGCCATCATGAGAACGGTCATTTTATTTGTGTGATACATTGGCGTGTATACCCAGTGGAGCATAATTTGTCATTGTCTTAAACCATACAGAAATAATAATGTCTGTTTTATGTAGATCACATGACTTGGAATGCTGGTGCATACTGTTGCACACAACCCCACAATGCAATTCAGCTTGTAAGAGCATGTAATTAAGACTGAATGTACAACACATTCTGGTTTGATACAACTTTAAATCTTGGAATACTCTGCATTGAATCTACTACTACTTTTGCTCATACAGCATTACTCTGGTATTATATTTCATAATACCACTTAATCAAATATGCAAGTTGTATGTAGATTGTTTTCTATCATGATAGAAATTTGATTTTAAGCTTATCGAATGTTATCCTTGAAATTGTGATTCTTAACTTCTAATAAAGATGCTTATGATTAATGATTACTTTTTTATAGCATTTGGTCATTTTTTCTAACACAGTATATTAAGTAAGCAAGCAATTAAGAGAAAAATACACAATACTGAATTTAAACAGTAAAGACTCCACAATCTACCGGTCTAGCTGTTGAAATAAATTAGATAATACAGGCGAATTGACGTGACTGTCCCCGAATTTTTACGTTTCCACATGCTCTACCTACCCCCTGAGAGTGATTTTCTGTTATAGCTGAAATTCCTGTTTCAACAGATCTTTCTTATCATCTGCCTTCAGGTAAGTAAAATCTAAAATGAATCTCGCTATTAATTAAATTATTTTCTCTCTTGAAAGGAGATCTTGGGAGAACATTGTTAGAAAATTTAATTTGGTTTACATAGTTATCAGATTTGGTTACATAAAAAAACTATAGTATTTTTTGTTCCAGGAGGGTTTTATGCCACTATAATATTATCATAATTAGGAAGCATCCAGAAATCCTTTAGAACGAATATTTACAGTGGCCAACGATAATGTAGTTCCACAGAATGGAAAATGTTAACTCCCCATTATTTTCCTTTTATGCGGTGAGTTACAACCTGTGAGATTGTGGTGGGCGTTTCGATTCCTTTCAGTGACACGAATCTTTTGATTCAGTTCTATAAAAAGATTAATTCACTGATTCGCGAACTACTACCGGTAAATTGCACGTTCGCGAACTACTCGTTCTCCCTCACAGGAAACAGTTCTGAACCCTTTCCGCCAGTTCTTTTGTTCAGTTCTTTAATTTTCAGCATTTGCTGAATTTGTTTAAATTCTGCATTAAATATTCCAGATAAAGGGTTAAATCCCTCTCCTGGTACCCCTAAAGTATTCTGGGCCAGCTCGCTCCTGTGTGCCAAAAAGTGGTGCTGAAACCCAGGAGCGGTGGGAAGTGAGCGACAGGGCCAGCACCCAATCAGCTCTCAGACCCTGGAGCCACAAGCAAGACTGTGCTCTGGGTGCTGGCCTGGTAGCAGTTTTAAACCTTGAAGGACTAAATTAATTATCTGTTTTAGCCCCATACCCACATGGAACAGACACAAACATTCATGACCAAACATGGTCATTTTTTTCTTTAACATTATAATATTAAAAATTATTCTACCCTGGTTCTTGCATTTATAAGCATTTATACGGTTTAAGTATTAATACAGATTCCCCTTTAAATCAGATATTGAACCATGACCAGGCACTAAAATATGTAATTGTGGTAGAAGTCTCTATACTATGCTGCGATAATTCGACAAATCAAATTGTTAGTATAAATAAAACATTTTTTATTTATTTAAACAAGTCAAATGTCTGAGAACCATGGCATAGTTCCATATTTCTGGGGCAACAATAACTCATGAGATCCCACGAACAGATCCCATGATTCAGTTGGTTATTGATGGAAATTTTGCAATGTTGAAGGAAAGGATTAAAGGCAGGGAGATTAATGACCTATACCAATGTGGTGACTGGATGGATAAAGTAACCCTTCTGATGGCTTCAATTCGGTCTGAAAAAGAAGACATCTGTACATACCTCTTGGAGGATGGTGCCAACCCCAACAAACCCTCGCAACGTGGTCTAAGATCTTTGCATTATGCTGCATTTTCTACAGTGAATATACAAAAAAAAATTACTTGCAGCAAAAGCAGACACAGTTGCTGGAGACACATTCATATCACCACTTAAATTGACAACAGAGATGATATTGTAAAGGAGCTTATATTATCAGGTGTATCACCTAAAATAAATTATGGGATGCAACCAGACATTGATAAAAGAATAATAGAAATGATCGCTACATTAGCTCTGGAGTCTGAGCATTTTAAAGGCATGAAAGAAATGATGAGAAGTTTCAGTCTTGCTTTGCTACCACCAGAAGATGTTGGCAAGAAAAATAAGCAGCCTCTGGTACCAGCAGTCAAAGGGAGCACGAAGGAAGACTAAATCATGCACCTCAGCAATGACATCCACTTCTCTCGCTGAGACATCAACAAAGAAATGTCAGTGGTACAAAACCAGTATTAGATGGCGGTCAAAGTTACTGGAGTTAGAGCACATTATCAGCAGAAATCTTGAAAAAATATGCAAGGTGGGAAGCCTAAATTTATTGGGAGGAGAATTTCCTCATTTCAAAGGGATGCGATGGAACTGAAATCTATCTTGGCTTGAGAGATGATGGAAGTGGCCATTAAAAGAGTGGTGACGTCAAACTAGAAAGCTTGCAAGAATGAACTACATTTTTTGCGACTTCCAGAGCTTGACGATCCACGCATTGTGCGATATTTAGATTCCACTGAAGATGAGAACTTTGGATACTTGGCACTTCAGCTTTGTGAATACACCCTGGAGGAATACGTCAAAGACCCGGTCAGAACAGTTGACATGAGAACTATTGTGCATGATGTTCTCTGTAGCTTAAATGTCCTTCACGATGAAAAGACAAAAATTCTTCACCGGGATATCAAGCCTCGAAATGTTTTGATAGGTAAGAAAAACAATTTCTAATAATTTTCCTTGAAATTCTTACCAATAATTAAACTGATAAACTTAAGCAAATTTCACCTTATCAAAAAACACAGGATCTTATTATTGTCCCTGTATTATAAAATAAAATAAAATACATGATTTTTAATCAACAGATGTAACTGGAAAGGCACGGTTAGCGGACTTTGGCATCAGTCGCAGATTAAGCCCAGATTAAACAACTTGTCACACTGCCAATGCAGGGACAAAATATTGAAGGGCAAGGGAAACATTACAAGATGACAACAGTGGATATAAACGGAGCTCAGACATTCAGGTCAGGACTCTTTTAAATGTGACACTGTAGTTTTGGAGTACATTTTCTATTGTATGAACAGCTATAATATTTATAGTGCTTCTAATTTCAGGTGGCTGGAATGTTGATATATTACATCCTCGCGGGTGGACATCACCCATTTGGAGAGGGTTATAGATGCGAAAACAATATCGCTAATGGGGAGTACAATCTGGATTTGGTGAAAGATGAGGTTGAACTGGACCTTAGAAAGTGGATGATCAGCAAGGACCCAAAGGACAGACCTAACATATAAGAGGCCCTTGCTCATCCTTACTTCTGGACTGCAGAGAAGTAAGATGCATTCAGAAACATCAACCCGTTTAGTTGATATAACAGTACAGTTTAAATATACCACAATAAGTGTTGGATAAGTTAAGTAATACATATAGAATAATACCGATCATTTACCAATACTTTTACCTATCCAAAAACAGATATTGGCGCATAAATGTTTGTATATCAATGTGATGTGTTGTCCACGAGAGTGGAGTACCTGAAGATGATCGGTAATGAAATGGAAGCCGGAACCTGCCGTACGGCTGATAAGGACCTCCTTCAGGATCTAGGTGAACACACTCGTGGGAGATCCTTCATTGAGTGGAAATCCAAGGTTAGCTTGACTTTATGCTTTATCGTCTGAACAGATCCCCTTGGGGAGACTTCTGAAGCACCACCACATTGACAAATGATGTATAGTTGTTTTCAACTTTTTTGGAGCTTTTTTGAGTCCCCAATAAAGGAGCGCACCATATATTAATGGGGATAGAAACGTTTGAATGTTATAAACAGAGATATATATATATTATGCCCAACCCCTGTTCCCAGCTGCCTGGTACTAAAACTGGATGGGAAAAAGAACCTCGACCCTGAGAATACCCTGGCACTGCTGCACTTCATACGTAACCTACACGAGCACTAGTGAGTTGGCATAAACAAAATGAACACACGTTCGCACTGTGAACCTAATGAAAATGGTTGTAATGCTTGTAAATGGTTTCGTTGTTCCTTCCGTAGCACTGCAGATGCTGAATCTTTGGACCTGACGGATGTATTTCCTGACCTGTTTGGGAGCATCTATTGCTTTGCCAAGGAAAGAGGCTGGAATTCCAGACCAGGCCTGAAGACAAAATTCAACACATGAGTGTGTTATTTCATTCGACAGTCGTAGACAATATGCAGATATTATGTAATGGGTGGGACCAAGAAATTATGACTGCATTTCAATATTTTCAGATATAGAAGCAGAACACAAATGCTGCGTTTTAAATCTATATTTTAATAGTGGCAAAATGTTTAGCAAATTGAGCTTTTTGAAGTTTACGAATATTTTAGCCCCTTTTTTTTTGAGAAAAATGGTTACTATTGATGCAGCTTCTTGATTTGATATTTAGGAAACTGGATGCAAATCGTCACATGACGACAATAAATGCTAATAATAACGTGGTTGTAGATGACCCTGTTCAATGGGTATACAATTTAATGTGTTAAATGGGTACACATTTTAATGTGTTCAATGGGTATACATTTTAATCGGTTCAATGGGTACACATTTTAATGTGTTCAATTGGTATACATTTTAATCTGTTCAATGGGTATACATTTAATGCCTTTATTTCCGTTTCTAAATATGTGCCTGAGGACTTTTATTTTGAAATGTTGTTTCATACGGGATATGGACACAAGAAGGGAAAATACTAAACGAAGGGTCCTGTTGAATGGAAGTTGCGTTAAAGTTTTCTTGTTTATTGTAGATTTTCAGGATTAACAGGACTGAAAGGGTGAATAAGGTGCATCATGTTTAAAATATTCTCTTAAATATAATTTACTTTGTTTTTCTATTGGTAAGAACTTTAGTCGTTGTTAGCATGAATGCTTAATGGCTCTCCCTTCTGTTTTATATAAACGTAAGGAAATTGTTCTACAAGGAATGTATAGTAATGTGTTTTCTTCTTCTTTGTTTAGCTCTTGCGGAGTTTTCTATGCAATAAATGCACCAATCTGCATGAAACATCAGTATTTGGGCCGTCATTCAGTCGAGGTAGCCAAAGTGGTCGTGTTATAGTTTTCCTATTTCACAATGATATAGTGTATGAATAACCAAGCATATATAAACACACATTCAAGTATAATTAGTTTACGATTAAGAATTGATCTCCTTTCACTCTCTGGTGTTTAAAAGAGAGTACTGATCCTTAATGCGATAACAGAAAATATTCACATTTAAAAAAAGACACATTCTATTTACATTTGCAGCACGTTTGATAAAACGTCATATGAAATATTTTATATTAACCATAATTCATTCATTTCCGCTCTGTAAACAGTTCCGCTCTGTAAACATCACTCTGTGGTACTATTTGTTGATATTTTTCAGTAAATGTGTATGGACAATGTGTCTTTTGATTGAATTCAATCACATTACCAGACACCTACTAAGCAACTGGTCACCACAAAGAAATAATAATAATAATCCGGTTCCTATACACCTACATCCTGACCCTCCCTACTACAAAGCAGCAGACGCATTTCCGAATCGAGTTGTTGGACGTCGAGGGGGCGGAGTCACCAAGGAAATTCTAGACTTGCCTGTAAAAGGGTTTCCTTATAGACATCAGGCTAAATTTGAGTTAATGCAAGTCCTTAAGTATAATAACCATTACAAATGGACTCTTCTAGAAGGAGCGAAAGTGACTGGCAAGGTTTGGTGACCGAGGTGAGTGTGCAGAAGCTGTGTTGGACAGCCGTAATTGACGCATTCGGCTGCTTGGGACACTACACTAACTTTACATAAATAATAGGTGCTATTACCATATGCAACTGAAGATTAACATATTCGTTGAATGTGTCGTGTCATACCAACTGGTAATGTGTAGGCAAATATTTAATAAGCGTATTAAATGGCTGCGGTGGTCAATCGCACCATTCATTTATTTATTTTCAAAAATTAAGGTCTACATCAAATTATCCTTGTAAAAATATCATTATATTTGTTTGTTTAACTTAATTCAAAAATGAGCAAACTTACAGATGTAATGATTATTTATAATTAATATACTAAAATAAATAATTCGCTATATGTGCAGCCTTCTTAAATTCAAACTGTGAATGCGATTGAATACCCAGTTGATCGGTTTTGTCTCGGGATTCCCGTTCCTTGTAATTAAGTCACTTCTAAGTGCATTTGCATTGCATATCATTACTTTTTACAAAATTGTCGCGGGGCTATCGAAGATTTAATTTGAATTTTTTTTGCGTACTTAGCTTTGCATACGGATAAATAGCTGACTGAAAACGGTAAAAAAAAGAAAAAAAAAAAAAGTTGCTGTTCTACCAGCTCTTTACAACAGTTAGTTCTTCCTCTTTATAGACTCTTTGTCTTGGCATTTGGCTAGTTTGTTTTAATAAGTCACTCACTTCGGCACCCACTACTGTGGACATGCAGATCTTGGGTCTAAACATCTAACACTCTATTGGTCAGCGGTGTTTCTGCAAGCAATTGATAGTGATAAGCGGTATTGATAATAAGAAATAGCCAACGTATAGACCTAATTACTCTTGGGAAGAGCAGGAGAGCATTCTTTTCTACACAGAATCTTTATTTGTGTACTGTATTATTTAGATACAGAATGGAGCACAAATGAATATGGCGTTACAATGATTTTATTAAGAAAAAAGACAGATCGCTGTGTTGATTTGTAATCAATAGCCAGGCAATTGCGGAAGTTCTCAATAAGTGATTGGTACAATTACTTTTAAAACCTGCCGATTTAATTCATACTAAAGTTAAAATTTTCTATGCACTCTTTCATGGTAAAGGCTCCCTACCCACAAAGAGAATTACTCCAGTCTTATTTCCTCTTATCTCCTCTCTTTATTAAGCAACAGTTTTTCTGTGTTTGCTTTTCCAGTAGTTCAGAACTGTGTGTTTGTGCATGTTTGCAGCCAACGGGTGGGGCTGTCAGTCTAGTCTACGTGGGAATAGTGTGTGGTTGTGGGGGGGGTGATGTGGTTTTTAGTAATATGCTTACTAAGTATAAAACTGCTTAAGATTTTAGACCCAGAAACTAACTACTGTGGCACCTCAGTCGGGTTAGATACCCAGAAACAAACCAGCTCCACTACTGTGGCACCTCAGTCGGGTTAG
>JAOVYW010000044.1:871512-883315 GCA_025775045.1 Hiodon tergisus
CCCCCCCCCCCCCCCACCCCACAGCAGCCCGACCACTTGAGCTGGGGCCATCCCTCTGACAGTGGAGTGCATCCATGAAATATGGAACGTGCCTGCCTTGTCCGTCCCCAAGCGGCTGTTGCCAGTTGCTCCAGTCTTTTCCCCTACCCGCCTCAGCAGTGCACATGTGTTTAATGGTAATGAAAATAAATGCTTTTTTATGAGTGGCAAAAATAATTGACGATGCATAGATTTTAATGATTTTTATGATGCTGTCAGGCTTTTTATTGTCGTGATGTCTTAGGGAGACTTAAGAAGGGATAAGATTTACAATGAAAGTCCCTTTCCCTTCTTAGAAATAGTAAGGCAGTCCTTCAGAATTGTGGAACAATGCACCTCTCTGATTAGACAGAGAAGAGCGAGGCTGCAAGTCTCTGGGAATATTCCACCTGTGTGTAACCCTTCATTATTTGGTTTTGGCATGCATTTCCACAAGGCTTTTGCTGCACAGCAACTGACCTAATTCTTCCCTGGCAGGTACCACAGTCGCTGTTTAAGTACTATCCTCAAGCAGACTTAGTGTCACTTTCCTAAATAAAAAAATGTAAAAGCTCACAATTAAATGTATACATCTAGATGTTACTTTGTTTTAGCTTTTTTTCTTTGTCAGCATTTTGGATTTGGAAGGTGCTCTTTTCCTTTTCTTCTTGACAGTTCAGTCAGGCGAGCAGCATTCCTCTTTCCTCTCCTTTAAACTGCACAAAAACACAGTTAGCTCAGCTGCAATTTCACGCGTCTTATTGTTGTATTTTGCTATGCTCCAATAAAAAAAGGTGAAAAAGAGAGGGCCTTTATACAGAACAAACTGGTTTTTGTTCATCCACTGTGTAGTACGGTGTGCTTTTAAATGTCCCCAAGCTACACCCCCCCCCCCCCCAGCCCTCACCAGGGCTACGGTTTTTTCTCCACTCTTAATGGAATTTCTGGTGCCGTTACAGTGCTGGAAAAAACATGTAGAAATCAGGTTGCAGGTTTATCAGACTATAGTCACCAGTGTTCATTGACAGGTGGCCATCACGCCTCCGCTTTTGGAAGGCATGTTTGAGGAAACGGAACCCTGTTTGGAACTGGAGACGTGATATAATTGGCACTTTTTTGAGTATCATGTCGCACGCCAAACTAAACTGTGGCTTGCAGTCCAACAAGGTTTGGGGCGGGTCTTTACTATCCCCACCTACATCCACGCCATGTCTACAACAATGTTCAATCACTTTACTCCTCACCTCAATCCACTCCTTCATAATTCATCGCCTCTGGGTGTTCCCTGACATTTTTTTAAAACCGTTTTAAAAACACAGCAGCAACTACAGCAGCGATGGGGCACTGAACCTTTTTTGCACCGCACACAGCTATGATATTATTCTCTGCTGGGAGTCGGGTTTGTCCTGAAAAGCTCCACCCCCTGCGGCGCTGCACGTCCGAACGCGTTACGTTCAATTTCAAGTCCCAATCTGTGCCCGCCCCTAACCCTGTCATGTAATTGATAATGTTCATATCTGCAGTGCTCCTGGCAGTGAGAAACCCGCTCCTCCCTACTCTGAAACCTGGTGCCACAACGCTAGCAGCCACGTTGGTTGTACATGACTTCATGCTTACACGCAGGACGTTTAGGGTTCAGGGTGACCATGCAGTCAGCAGAGCAGGGCCCCTTTTTATCACCAGATTTGCTGTTTCAACACCATGTATTTATTTTCATTCCGTCCTTTAACCATGTTTATACCCTCCAGACAGTTACTGGACTTTTCTTGTGACATTCAACATGATAATGTTGTCCAATAATTCCACACAATTTCAAAATGCACTCATTCTGTTTGTCCACTGAAATTGCTCTCCGTTGGTGTACATCTCGTTATTATGCTAATTGTTATGTTGGAGCAGCAACATTATCTCTGTTTGGTCTTTAAACAGAATGTGCCTGTCTCTGCAGAATGGTTTTACATTAACTTGATTTTGATATAAAAAAGACTAACTATATCACATGCAGTACTTCATTGCTGAGCTGCAGTTTGAGTAGCATAGCATCCCATTACAGTGCTAAGTAAACAAGCGGCAACAAACGATGCCCAGTAAATCTATTAAATCCCAATAGTATAAAAGTCTGGTTTTGCCTTTTGCAGCTTGTTTATAACCAATAGTATAAAACTCTGGGTTTGCCTTTTGTTTATAACCAATAGATGAAGCCTCAGATCACCCTGATGTCCCTTAGCTGCTGCTCTATTGTGAGAGCTACGGTGATCCATAATTTTTTAACACTAGCACACGAAATGATAGTACTCATTTCCCCTCAGATCTTTAGATAAGACCGGGCTTGGAAGCCTCTTGCGGCGTAACCCTAGCTTGTTTGGGTTATTGTAGTGAGACGGACGCTGAAAACATATACGTTTGCACCAACTAGGAGCGAACTATACAAATATATATAGTGTTTACACCATTGTCTTTTATCACAGATAACAAACAATCTGCAAAGAAGGTGTTTAACAACTTTTATTCAATTTTGTACTGAAATCACATCTAATAAGGCCAGTCTAAAAGAACAGCATTTCTTAATAGTTATTTATGGTTTTACCTATCATTCACACCAATAGCCGAAATGTCTACAATTATTGTATTATTACGCTACTTTTCCCAAAACATTTATTAAAAAGTTTTCTTTGCAGGTTAATGCTAATGACGTTAATTTAGGGAGACAACTGCAAACAAATAGAGAAAATGTGTCTAATTCATTCCAAAGACAAAAAAGAACGCATCACGGATCACAGACTGAGTCTATAAACGTTTCCTCTACTACGTCATCCAAGTTTTTACGCAGTGTATGCAAACCATGAAAATGTTCCTCAACACTCTGAATATAAAAAAGTCCGCTAACCAGATATTTCATACTATTTATAATTTATCTACAGGTTGACAAGACGACAGCTGACTCCCAATGTGTTTTTACTGTCCACAAAAACTTCTTGTTACTGATTGCTGTAGTCTTGTTTTGTAAACAAAGTGTGTTGACACTAAACTTTATCACCTGTTTCAAGATGTTGCCCTTATGGAAGATGAACTGTTCGGCTTTTTCAATACCCAACACTTGTTCTGAGGGTAATCGAAAATGAAGCAGTAACGTACCGAGTTATTTTAACGTAATAAATAATTGTATACTGAAACCCCTCAATAGCGAATCTCGCATAACATTACACAGAACAAAGGGAACTCTGGAAATTCACATAATTCCCCCAGGAATTGCCGAGAATGGAAAATTGAATTGGCTTGGAAGTCTTGCTATCGCGGCAGCGTGGAATGCAATTGGCCGTGGAGCGTAATGGAATGTGTAAGCAAAAACTATTGCGTTTTGAAACGGCACCACGCTATCAGTCGTTTGGAGCAAGGTAAATAGTGTAGTCCACCGCTCAATTAAAACCAGGGAACGCTTCCTCCGACAGAAATGCACTGCTGGTCGTTATCACGGTCGTGGTTAAACTTCCGACTGATAAGAGCTTTAAGCACCATGGGAAGGTACCTGGTTACGAATATATTATACACCTAAGGAATAATGTAATGTAAATTAATTGCTTACAATATAGCATGTAGGCGAAAATCCGTTTTGCACACCTGTTCTATTATCTTCCTATTTTTCTCTCTCGAGTTGTTGGCATATATATATTTTTAGATTTACGTTCAAATACAAATATGAACTGCTCTAATTTTTAAACTACAGCCACTGAAGGGCTCACGGTTCCAACTCAAACTCCGAAAAAATTCGTTGGAGACGAATTGCAGTATACGTATAGGAGGTTTAGTAATCGTTTACAATATTTTACCGTTGTTTCGCATGTTTGAATACGGTCTGTACTGTAGTTGGTTTGACGTCGAAGTGAACAATCCGTTTGTAACGCATGTGTCAACTTCAATTTTCCGATCAACCCACTGTGTGCTGAAGATAGAGTTAGTAAATACTTTAATCTCGTCGTGTTTGTGAGGATTGAGCGATTTAATAGTGGAAAAGATTTACTATGCGCGTGCCAGACCCCGCCTGCTTGACAGTACGTCACTGCCCTCACTCAAGTTGTGGGGAGGGGGCGCTGGAAGGAGTCATTCCCCCTGCCTACTTTTAATAGCTTTGTCATGTGATGGCAAGCAGTTGTAAGACAGGTGCCTTCAGTTCATTCTCAGTTAGGGGGCAGTTCCCTGAGTGCGAGCAAGTGGTGAGCGAGTGGATTTCTTTTTGCTTGATTTTTTATACCGTCATTCAGTGCCTGGATGGCGTGGGACAGGTGTAATCAGGACTCTTTGTGGAGAGAACTAGAGGTGAGCTGCTTAAACCAACGCGTTGTCAACTGTTGTTTGGGTTCCGAACAATTTGGGAATATGGACAATGGGGAACACCAGAGGGATGAGAATACAGTTTTTAATGTTGGTACCTTGTTTGCAAAATAGCCCGCTGCTCAGAGGAACAGTGGAAAAAAACAAACTATAGAAAGGGGCGAGTAAAATATTGTCGCTTATGTTGCTGTGGCGTGTTAAACTGTAATATTGTTGCCGACCGGTTAATTCCGTGCAATAGGCTACAATGATGTGCTACTGATTGCCTCCGCATGATGCCTTGCCATTGGGAAGTATGCGCACATGCCTTTGGAAATGTTTCCAGTCCTGGGCAGACAGTATCCTCTTGTAAGGGTGACGTGAAATGTATCAGATTGCAAAGTCTTTCCAGTGAAAGTGGCTAAATGCCAGAATTATTTATAAATCAGGTACAGTACAACTTTTGTTTCATCTGGCACCAACAGAATCGGTCCCCGGTTCATTTCAGACAATTATTTATTGGTTTAATACGATTAAAAGAGCGACGCAAACGACAACGTGAACTGTCTCGAATATAGCAGTTCTCTGAATTATCGAGAGCGCTTGTTTCAGGATAGCCGGTGGCGCTCCGGAGCGTCTATGTAAACATTTACTATAGGAAAAACAGGAGCTGTAGTTGAATTATCAAGCGTGTGATAGTTACAGTCGAGTTAAAATTCCCTACCGTTCATCCTGAGAGGACGTTAATGCGTACATGGTTAACGACGAAGCTGTGACAGAATTCGCTGTTTGGGAGATGTTGACTCTTAAATTTTAATCTGAAATGGTTGCACGATTGACTGTCGCCAACTGTTATCGCGCATCGAATTGTAGAATAATAGAAACCTGGATATTTCAGTGATATTGAAATTCTAACATTTTTGAAATATTCAAAATCTGATATTTAAATATGTATGTATATACTGTGCATCCTCTCAGCCTAAACCTGGGACGTTTCGCACTGAGCCAATAGCGCGATCAGTACCACCCAGCACAGCACAGCATCTTTACCGTCAGCGCTTTAAATCACACGGGAGGGAGGTTATGTTGCGCTTGCATTATTGTAGCATTTCTGCGTGGCCAGCAGAGGTTTGAGAAATGCAATTTTTGACACTGACGTCACGACAAGCCTCGTCGTTTTGATTTCTGATTAATTTGATCTTGTTTTACACACCGCCGTACATGGAAATTCGCTGGAAATTCGCCGATTCGAAATAGCGGTAATTGCATGCAGCGTCGCTATAACACAGTTTCACTTGACTGCGTTGCAGTTATCGGTTGGAATGAGGGTTTCCTTAAAACGTCTAAAAACCGTATGAATTCAAAAAGTGATAATCCTTTGTTAATGGCTATTTGTGGTTTAATTTCTTTAGTTGTGTGTCTCTGAGTGTTGTAATACTCTGTTTTTGAGAACATGTTACCAAAGTAGTGTTTTAATGCACTCCAAGAACCCCAGATTTGTTCGTTATAACATATCCCGTTTTGCTAGAATCTGTTCTGCCCTGGCCTGTCTCTGTTTGGCTAAGATGGCGTTTTGTGAACACCACTGGCGCTGCATAAATCATACAGTCTAATTATTAAAGCCTGTTACAATCAGTGAATTGCTGCTCCACTCCATCGCCCTAATCTTCCCCACATAGATGTAGTATCTCATGACTTATGTGTTTTGCGTGTATAAATCAAAGCAGAGCTCAATGGCAGCACTCCAGTTCCCCTCTGATCTATTCCATTAGCACCCAGGGAGGTGTGCGTGAATATTGAGTGGAAACACAGCATTTGCAGGAATATCATTGGATGTGCTTTCTTGGAGTGTGAGGGCGAATTCATATCGGATGGCAGCCAATGGCTGGCGAGGATTTGTGTTTCATAGTAACAGGAAACTACAATGTGCTGGAGATTATTAATTTGTTTTTCTTTTTCTCGGGCCAGCGTGTATCTTGCCCTGAACTTGCCCTTTGTTCTTTGCTCCTTGGTCCTTGGTCCTGGCCTCTGACCTTTCTTGGAATATGTAACACGGACAAATGGTCTCTGCTGGTGCTCATTGAAAGGCAAAGCGGTGGGTTTGAGTCGAGCCACCTGTGAGCTGCACACAGCATGGGTTTAGATTGCCTTTCACGCCGGCAGATAAATCAAGTCATATAACAGGGCCACAATGACAGCTCTTAGTATTTCACAGCCTTTCAGTGCGTTGTTTTTAATATTGGGTTACTTCACTATTGCTATTGGATGCCATGGGGTTCCACTGTTTTATTCTGAGCTTATTTATACGTTATGGCCAGAAAAGTTGGACCTGTGCTGGCCAGGTGGCATTTAATCAAATGCATCATACGCAATGCTCAAGCACCAAAACGTTTGTGTTATTTTTTAGGACTTTGGACGATGCAATCTGTAAACATTAAACATTGGCATTACATATTAATTATGTACATTTATGTACATAAACGGTTTATAATCTTGAGCACATTGAGTGTGACACTGTTGGATTCTCGCTAAAAGCGATTCTTCCAGCTTATCTTGACCATTTAAAAAATCTGTGGATCCTTCAGTTGCATTTTGATGAAGCTGGTGATTTGTGTCTCCAGTATCGTGCAGCAGCTGCTGGACAGACGGACATGAATGCAGCCAATGCATAATGAAATGTCAACAGGCAGGCTTTAGCAACGTGGAGCCTGCGGTGCAATATTAAAGGGCAAAATAAAGTCCCGGTGTTCATGCAAGCAGCAGTTGCTTCAACTTTGGCAAGTCAGGGGATCCGGGGGGGGGGGGGGGAGTTGACCACTGCCAGCAGTAATGTCCTTGTCCCTAAAGAATGTGTGCTGTTGCAAGAATAGGAAAACATCGTGGGGTATCCAAATATGCACAAATGTGTACGAAAATCACAGACAATCAACCATAACGATTTTGGACATTTCAAACACAGGGGAAAACAAGCAAAAACAAGAGAGAGGAAAAGAAAACAAAGGTGATGAAAATGAGCCGCACTCTTCCCAACCAGAGTGACCATTATGCTTAAAGAAGTTCCGGTTCTGGGAGGGGTGTTGTGTTAAGAGAGTTATGACTTTACATTGGCCTTCTTTATTTGCTCTGCCCCTGCAGTGTGCTGCCTTGGTTGGTGAAGACCAGCCCCTTTGTCCAGACCTTCCGGAGCTTGACCTTTCAGAATTAGATGTCAGCGACCTGGACGCCGACGGTTTCTTGGGCGGGCTCAAGTGGTACAGTGACCAATCAGAAATAATTTCCAGTCAGTACGGCAACGAAGCATCAAACTTGTTTGAGGTAAGCACACCTCTGAACTTTGTAACCATCAGTGTGAAAGGTTTCCTGCATTGGGGAGACTAATGTACAACTTTAAGTAGCGTACAAATCAATGATAACAAGGGTATCATAAATTAAAAAATAAAATAAAACCGTGTCTACTGAGTTTGCAGACTGGGGTTGTTGATCTCGGAAGTGTAAAGTACTTGTAGAGAGGTAAATGATTTGATGTCGTCTTTAGAACCAGAGTTGTCCTTAAATCCTGAGTCGTCCGTATGAATGAGGAAGTTATGTGAAGTGAGGGTAATACATTATTAAGTAATCCTATCCTTGGTTATAGGTCGCATTGTGAAATACCTTCAAAGGTGTAGAGTAAAACTTTAAACCCGTTGCACCTCTGTATTTGAGGCAATTCAGAAGCAAAGTCCACAAAAATAGAAAATCAGCAATTAAGCTAATTTGATTTAATGAAGGAGTTTGCATAGAACTGTTGTCACTGTTGGGACAGAAAAGAAAAAAGACAAAAATACATGAATTATTTGGTGATTATAAGATAAGATATATAAGATATACATGATACTAATACAAATGTGACACGTCTGTAGTGGCTAAATGACGCACTAAATAGCACTGAAAGCTCGAGACTGTTTTGGGGAGATCTGGCTCTTAATGCAATACGGCCTGCAGCTGATAATTGGCTGTGTGTTCCCACTGATGTTTAAAATGCACTTCCCAATTGTCCTTTTGTGCTTTCTGGGGGAAGAACCAGAGGAGAGCCCTGTGTTAATCAATGACAGGTGTTTTGTGCATTTGTGCATTTGTGCAGTAACCTGGAGCCCACTGTTGTCTTCTCTTTGAAGTCAGGGCCTTTGTAGTGTTTTCTCAAGCAATAAAAAATAATTCCTAGGTATGCTCCATTTCAGAATAAGTATTATTCTTGTGCTCAATGTGGTATTGTTTGTTGAATGCACACAGACTGCTCAATGCACCTTTTTGGCTCAAATAAAACGTGGAATTTGTGTTATTGGATAATCCTGCATCAAACCTTCAATAAGTTGTGATAATTGGAAATCAACAGTTTCCTAGAGGACAATTCCAGGAAATGATGCGGTCTGTGTGTACTTCCAGGATTGTCCTGTGTGCGCCACTGTAATGCTCAATAACTAGTCAGATCTGAGTGGTAAATGAGCAGCTGTTTGTAATTTTTTTGCACTTGCAAACCAGCGCATATGCTTTGCAAACCGATCTTGTGACTGGAGTTAATGGATGTCTGAGAAATTTGAGTTCCAGGCCACGGCGTCATCCTGTTTGTGGCACCTGCTACCTTCCTCTAAACATTACTGTTGCCTTGGAGCTGACATGGGCCAGGGGAGAGCAGGAAGGCCTGAGGTTTTCCAACTCTGTTGCCAACGCTATTGAATGCCAAGATCTGTCCGTCCATGATATTATCTACATTTACGCCTGAGGTGAATTTTTTGGGGAGGCAAGAACACAGGGTAGAATTTACCGCGCGGACAGCATTTCCAGCGGTCAGCGCTGCCCCAAATGGCAGGGGGAGCGCAAAGAAATCTTGAATCTTTATGTGGCAAAACAGCGGAGCCCTGGAGGTGGGCGAGCCGCACCGGAGAGCCGGACCTGGCGGTGAAGCGCTAAAAGCTTTCCGCTGTAAATGTTTACAGGGGCGCCGGGAGGTTGGACGTCAGCCATACCCTTGGAACACCGAAGAGCGTCACAAGCCTTGGATGGCTACATGTACCCCGTCGGTCTCTGAGCTGCCCAGATTGCTCGGGGAATGGCGCCTTGTCTAGCTCCTGCGAAATCACTCTTTCCCTTGGTCACTTGACAGAGATCCCACATGTGCCTGCTTCTATTTAGAACACGCCTTGTCATTTTAGGTCACCGTTTGTCTCCAAGGTTCATTTAAGGCCATCCACTTGTGTCTGTTGTGCTTGGGTGCCGTTTTCGCAATATAAAGGCAACCTAGTAGCAACGCTGGGCATCCTGGATACGTTTGACTACTTACAGTAAGACTTGCAAGGACCATTTTGAAGTAAGATATTGTAGAAGGACACGTGTTGTATTTGTCAATGCGATTGCTGCAGTTTTAATTGTTTTAAGAATGAAAAAAAAACTACGTCACCAAGAAGATTTTTCCAGCATTCCCAGTTTGTGAGTTAAAAATTAGGCAATTTGTCGGATTGAAAGACGGGCGCTAGCTTGGAGAATAGTTTTGTTCTTTTCTCTCTGACGTTTACTTTTATACGGCCCGCTTCAGTGCTACCAAAGCAAAATAGTCCTCTACGTGATGAAGGTGGCCACATCACGATATGGTACTGTGTAAAAGGATTCACTGAAGTGAACAGTAGTGAGGTGCGGGCCGTGGGCCTCCCTTTGCTTCTCAGCGGTGTGTGTTTCTGAACCCTTATGTTGACACAGAAAATTAAGCAACTTAAGAAACGAATTCCCCGGCGTGGAACGCAAAGCTATCTTAACATTGGGAATAAAACATTTAACGTCTCTGCAGCTGTTGGCATGCTGTTGTCATGGGGCTGTCGTTTCATAGCAAGAGGTCTTGTTCTATTTGTTGAAACACTTTGATTCTCTCCTTTGTGTGCACACGCTGTGAAGGCAGCCCCTCCTGTTTCTGAAGTTTGAAATCCAGGGGGCATAAACAAATGTATTCACTTACCGACGAGTTTAGGAACAAAGATGCTGGGAATAAGCAGCCTATATAACTAGCAAATTGTCCCCTCCAGTGTGTTTTTTGGGAAGTGCAAATTAACATAATCTGGTGGTTGCTTGGCTGAATTTTCTGCCTCAGTGTAAACATGATTGTTATGAACAAACCAATGATTATATGCACGGAACACCCAGCCATCCCGCACACCTGGGAATGGGGAGGTGAGGGTTTGGCTAGCTGTGGTTTGCGTGCGTCCTGTAGACACCGGGATATCCTCCAGCTGTGAGCTTCATAAATACTGTTGGTTCATGTGGCCAGTGGCTCGCTGTGATACCCACACGGTTTCCACTTGGGCTATTCTGAGAACCAGAGTAATCTGCTTTAAGAGCCATTCGGGACAGCTCTTCTTAAACCTGGCCTGAAAAAAAGTTCAGCCAGTAAGCTTGGGATCATGCCCTTCCTATAAGGATTCAAGGCATGTATTGTCCGTGGGCTTAAATTGAATTCATCGCTCCATTGACGAGCTTGGTGGGACCCCTACTCATCATCATTTGAAGTTATTGATCATTGTTGGACAGATTCTACTAAATTTGATCAGGTTCGCGTTCTTGGACACTTAAACAACATTAAACGGGTGCAGTTTTTTTCTCCCTTAGAGATAAATAGTTGACCAGTGTTGTGAGTATATACTGATCTCTACTGCCACTGAGTATTTGTCCTGTGGTGGACTTTAGCAAAATACTCCAATAATAAACTTCCAATTGAATTATTTTGTATTTTATTGTCATATATTTCTTGCCATAGTTTAGTGCTATTAAAAAAAGAAGGTGTTTTATAATTGCTGGAGGTGGAATAATTGTATTGGTATGCTAGTAATCTATTTTCCATAGTTTTTTGCATGGAAGTCTTTTATATACACATGTAAACACAACTATGCTGATTGCCTGCAAAATATTAACAACAACGATAATAATAATGAACACAATAATGGTTGTAATCCAAACGAACATTAATTCAATGTATTCATGCAGCAGAGTTCCTCTGCAGAAGACTAATGCGCGCAGCTCCTGGAGCACGCGCCCAGATAGAACGCAACATTATCTGGTAAATAGGACGAAAGGCGAAGTCACGATTTCCTGGTTTCGGATTGTCCATCATCTGCATTTCCGCTCTCTCCCAGGGATGCCTACAAGTGCAGATTTATTGCTGCATAGCGGAGTACAGAGTCGACCGCGCGCGCGTGCCATTTTAAATCACGTTTCGTCTGCTGCTCTTTTCCTACACTAATGAAATTGTTATTGCGCTGGGTTCATCTTCCTTCTTCTCCTACCCCCAGCTGAAATGAAGTTTGATTCCATTGCTCTGCCCAGCTACACTGAACTGGACGTAGAGCATGGCGTCTCATTACTGCGTTATAAAAAACGCCCCGAAAGAAACGGCTTCTGCCTGCTACAAGAATGAGGTGCCCGTAAACGGTCCGCATCGGTCCTGCTGCGTCTCTCT
>JAOVYW010000044.1:893302-909173 GCA_025775045.1 Hiodon tergisus
CCATCTGTTCCCTTGTAAACTGGCTTAATTTCGGGGAGAAGAAACGTGTTGAGAATCCATGAGGAACAGCAGCGGGGCCCCACCCCCCACCCATCATGATGTTTTCATTACAAGTTTAATAATGTTATCGCAGATTGGCCTTGGCATGTGTATCCAATGTTATTCGTTGGAATTGCACTGCACATAATGCATTTATGGTTGTTGTCCAGCGTTTAGTGCATGTTAAGCTTTTGAAGGATCTGGTATTAGTAACGGTATTAGCAGGTCGTACACCTTTACATTTTTATCTGCAATTAACACACAAAATTATGAATCCCCCCGGCTTCCTTTTATAAAAATGGAATACTGTGTAAGATTTCACAAAGGTATTGATTTATATAGTGGATGCCGCTATTAAACTTTTGCGTCCATCTGTCCATTTCCAGTTAAATTGTTAAAATTCTGTTTTATTTTGCTTTTTCCCCCAGGTCTGACACCCCCTACCACGCCTCCACACAAAGCCAGTCAAGAGAATCCCTTCAAAGCTTCAATCAAAACCAAGTTATCTCTGTGTATGCCTGCCGCTGTTAGCGTGGGCGCTCGCTGTGGCGGCCCGGCCTCCTGCCTCCTGGCCGTCAGCCCCATGAAGAAGAACCCGGAGCAGACCGAGCTCTTTGCTCAGCTCAGCAAGGTGTCGGCCTCGCCCTTCGGGGGGCCGGAGGAGCGTCGGGGCAAGCGGCCCGCCCCGCCCCTGTTCGGCGACCATGACTACTGCCAGTTCACGAGCACAAGACGGATCCATTCCTTCTCTGTGGGCTGTCCGCAGATCCGGCAGCTGGGATGTAGCCGCTCTGCTGCGGCCTCTTGCTCCTCCTCTTCCTTGCCGGGACAGCTGCAGATGATGTCCTCCATGGAGCGAGAACTGGAGCCCAGCAGGGAGGGCAGGGAGCAGCTGGATCACCCCTCCCGTGCTGGCCAGCCCGTGGGCGGAAGGAAACCGCTCCGTGACCAGGAGATCAGGGCGGAACTTAACAAGCACTTTGGCCACCCAAAACAGGCCATTTACAGCGAAGAGATGACGCCAGTCCCTCAAGCGCAAGGCGATGGCTACCTGGCCCAAGAATGTGACCGTAAACGGCTGGGCGACGTGTGCTCAGGCCTGGCCCTGGAAGGGGTGTTGGATGATAGCGAGGAGGAGGGTGACCGGTTTCTGTACCCCTGGGAGGGGTTAGACCTGAGCCTGTTGTTTGAGGGGTCCCCTTCCTGCTCTTCGTCCAGCTGTTCCCCGCCACGGAGCTCTGTCTCCCCCCCGCCAGCATCTTGCTGGCCTCGGCCTGCGTCCCCATCCCGCTCCCGATCACGGTCTAGCTCCACCTCCACCCGCCCCTGCCGGCGATCCTGTTCACGCTCTCCCTACTCGCGTTCACGGTCCAGATCTCCGTACAGCCGCCCCTCCTCCAGGTAAGACTCTGGAACCACTGTAGTGCGCAGGCGAGATGCTGGCGCCCCTGTCAGGAATCAGGACTAGTCGTATGTCATTCTTTGACGTGGAGCTAAATGGTTGTGACATTTGGACCTGTCCTTGTGTATGGTGCAGAATAGAATGTAATGAATGCTTACAGAATCATAATGGGAAAAACTAATGGGAAATGCCAGATTAAGAATGAAGGAATCATGAAAATGAAATTGCCACGTAAGTGTGGGCTTGGCCGTAAAATCCTTTTTTTTTTTTTTTTTTGGTCTCGCTGTGGATCAAGTAACGGATCAGGAGCATTCTGCAGGTCTTCACCTCTCTCCCTATAATATCATTGTCTTTTGTCAAAGTGGTCCCTCAATTGTCACCTTCCTTCAGAAATGCAATAGAAGGCTAAATGGCTCTAATTAAGTCTAATGAGCTGGAGTAAGTACCCAGGAACCAGGTGGACAGAACACAAAGGTTCCCCCGGCAATGGCTTCCCGCTCCACAATTTGCTTGTCCGGCAGCTTAATTTGCTTACTATTTATAGCGTCCCCTCTACATTTTAATGAAGCGAGACAACAAACATCCTTCTGAGCCTAGTTGGTTTCCCTGACTTTTTTATCATTACGTTTTACGTTTATTTTCCATTGTTTTCTCCACTTCTCTACATATATAATTTAGCTGCAGGCTTTCATGGCAGCTTTTAGAGATGAAAGCTAAATCAAAGGGTCCTGTACAATCTTCTCTTTGATGACCACTGCAGCATCACACCAAGCATGGGGAAGTGATATTTGCAGTGCTCGCCTTGATTGAAAATGAGGGAAATTGGCTTTGAAAAAAAAATGGAATAGGATTTGAGCGGCGAGCTTTCTCAGTGGTTTATTGGATGGCCCTCTGTCCACTACCTTTGAAAGTGTAGGCACTTCTGCTCGGAGATGCAGCACTGAGACAACAGGAGGCCTGACAACCCTGCTGCAGTCCGGAGTGAGACCAGCCTATGCTGGTAGGGTACATAGACCTCATTGTTTTGGGAAAAATTCATTCGAACTGGCATTTGAATAGAAAACGGAGCACAAAACACGTACAAAAGAGTGAAATGGGTCACAAGATTTTATGTATACCGTTTCTCTTTCAAATACCTTTTCAATGTGAACCATCTCTAAAGGGTTATTTCCCTCCAGAACCGAGAAGTGTCAGAGCAGCTAGACCAAACCATGCGAGAGAACTTGGTGTCTTTTTTTCTTATGTCCTCTTTTTGACATCTGTGTACTGTTGAAATCTAATTCCTGTACTAATACGCTTTTTGATGAGAGGAATACGTTTTGGAATGTTGCATTTGCCGATTAGCCCCGATCGCAGAAGCCTGAATTGCCCGTTTACGCGGCGTAAGCTCACGTCTCACCGTTCCCGACGCCGGCGACGAAGCCTAGTCTCTAATGAGGAATGTCGGCTTTTCCCGGCGCTGTCAACGCGTCTTCAGCGCATTGTCTTCCCGTTAATCCAAATCACCTCTTGTAGACGTGAATCGACGTCGCCACTTTTTGACACTTTCATGTCCTCACCAACCACACCTTCTCTTGTGATTGTCTTCCATGAGAAAAATGTTATAATTTTTTTTCCCGTTTTGGGTTGCTTTAGTTTTTTGAAAAGAGCGTAATGGCAGTGGAGACCTTCAGCGGTTGTTTGTGGTGCCACAAGAGCGTGCTTTTGGCTGATGGGCATGATTCTTGAATGTGCTGGTTGACCCTTCCTTTTTCGAGCATTGCTCCGAGTTCCAGAGGAGGGTGCTGGTACTCGCACATCATCTAGGTGAAGAAAGTGGAGGCTCGTGTCTTCATCCTCTAGTAGGGCCCTGTGGGACAAGATGTCTGTGCTAACCTGGAGGAACGTCTGGAGGACCCGGAGCCTCCCAGCATTCCCTGCTCCCAACCTGCTTCTTTTGAAGCACAGGGTCCTGACAAGCACTTTGGAGGACAGGAGATGGGTCCCTCCTCGGTGGTGGCAGTTTCTGAGTCGGTGGCGTAGGCCTCGGTTACCTAAAGTTTAAACTCGGTCTGCCTCCGTTCAGTTGTGGGTCAAAATTCAGGCTCTATTGCACAAATGTGTCGTATGCATAGTTCCACCCTGACTAAATTGGGGGTTTTATTGAAAGTACTTTTTAGTTCCCATATGGGATGTTGGCCTCAGGCCAGTCCTATATCTAAAGCGGGCTAATCTGTACCAACCTGAGGCTCAAGGCCATCAGGGTTCTAAATTACCTGGGCAACTGGCTCATTTGTACCAAATCTCTAGAACACAACTGGAAAGTGAACTACGCAAATAGTTCCTGCTCAGGTAGCGGACTATTTAGGACCACTCTGTTCTCCAGTCTGTTTTAAGCATTTCAAGTTTCTTAAGTAGGCTCACAGTAAAATATTCCCTTTTTAGAGAAACCAGCCACAGCTCGCTGATGTAATGCTTCTCAACCATCCTATTTACAGCATAAAACTGAAAATTGGGGACAATTTCTCACACTGCTTGCCTGCTCCGAAACACTTTACTTGAAGTGCTTTATAATAAAGCGTTATGTAACCCACATAACACCTGGAGTGCTGGAACTCTGTGACATTCCGTAAATCTTGACAGTAGAAATGTCAGTTGCCTGGTTAAACACCCTTTCTGTTTGTCATGAGCAGTTGAGGATGTTTTTTCGTTGCATATGTCAAACATCATGAGGCAACGTTCAGGTTTCATAAATGCTAAGCTTTAAAATAAAAAGAACTTCAACATCCCCGTATTTAAAATTCGATAATTGCATAATCCGATAACTCTGACTGTTTTCTGAAATTGTCATTTTTTTATTTACAAAAAGGGTTCTCAACCAGATGTTGAGTGTAAATGTAACTACTGTACTGGGTGTCTCGCACAGGACCCAGCAGTATGAAGATTCCAGGACCTACAAGACCAGGGCTCACAAAAGCCCACACACACAGCCAAGATCGCAACCTAGCTCCCCCTCCAGCCGGAGGCCGAGGTAAGCACATATAACACCTGCCTGTCTGAAAATGAACTCTCCATTGCAATGCTCAAGTCCTCAAGTCCATAATGACCCTTGTACTTTACCTCCACGTTATGGCCCGGTTTGAATCTGCAGCTAAGCTTACTTTTATTCTGTGCGCTCCTGTGATGTCTGGCATGCGAGGGGGGTGTCTCCGCTAAGCCCGGATGTGGCAGGGAGCATCTGTTTGTGGCAGCTGAGTCTGCCTCTCAAGGAAGAGAGATCTCTAAGCTCAACAAGATTATAACCAGGGCTAGCGTCGCTTAGCAATGAGAAAGGCCTGTACTGCGAATGGTTTGCTAGGGAAAAGGAAAATTTAAAACAAAATGAGTGAGATTATGCAAAATGACAGTAATATAAGGTGCCACAGATAACTTCGGCACTACCCAATGACCCAATTCCACCCTTTTCGGGCTTTCTGATCTCGCCTGCTCTTACATCTCGGCCTCTGAACCTGAACTTTAGCTGTTGTGTTTTCAACCGACTTTTCTTCTCCACGTTTGCACATCCGTCCTGACCGAACGCAGTATCGTGCCATTCACACTGGAATGAAAGGACGTGGCTCGGCCTACCCATTCATCTTACGTGACCGAAAGGAACGATTACGAGGAAGAAGAAAAAAAAATCACTTCCCTCAAGTGAGAGAACTGTGGAGAACGGCCTGAGTACGAATCCATCTCAATGGACCCTCATGGCAACGTTCATAGAGTAACCATCGCAGTTCTGAAAATGTATCTTAATGTGTCCTTTTTTTCTTACCTGTAAGGTAATGCGGTAGAATTCCCCTCGCGTGCCAGGACACGGACGCAGACAGACAGACGGAGCCTGTCTCTGTAACTCTCCCTCCTTGGCAGGTACGACAGCTACGAGGAGTACCAGCACGAGCGTCTGAAGAGGGAGGAGTACCGGAGGAACTGTGAGAAGCGGGAGTTTGAGAGAAGCGAGCAGAGAGAGCGACGGAGGCAGAAGGCCATCGTGAGTACGACCAGGGGACTCGTTAGACACAGCCCGCCGCCGTCTCTTTAGCGCCCTTCAGCTCCTTCAATGAGCCGTTAGCCAGTCGCAGCTGTGGAGCGAGCACAGGGGCACGTTCTGTAGCTTCCGTGTATTTTTTACACTGAACTTGGGCCTTAGTCAAGAGTCGCAAACCTCTAAAATCAATTAATTTAGTACCCAAGAAACCAGATCTGCATTTTCATTTTAATGTGAGGGAAAAATACTTATATCATTGGCTGTCATATTTTGACAGAATACAATAAAGATTGGCATCTCAAAACACGTACTCATGTTGTTATTATTATAATTATACGTCAGTGGGTTTTTGGAACAGATAATCGGCTGTGCTTTTCATTGTTCGGTGTATAATTGCAGCCTGCAAAAATAAAGAAGTGCAGTCTGTCCTGTTGGCATTTTTACATCTATGTTGTCTGATATGGTTGGTTGAGCACTGTTTTCTGGCTTGTTTTCTTTAAGCCTAAAATCCTTAGTTTTCAAAAGGTTGCAGTTGTTTGTAGTCCTGCAACCTTTTGCTTTTCGGGAGGTAGAGATAGCCAAATGTTAACAGGGAGCCACTGCTCCTACATGAGGAGGAGAGAGGGGGAGGCCTCCTTTCGTTTTGCTCCGGACTCAGGAGCAGGGAAGTTAGTCAATCCCTGTGGGATGTTTTTTTTCCCCCCCCAGAGTATCCATCTATCCTTTCAATGAGTCATATCGCGGCTGTCTGCTTACACTCCAGACTGTACCTGGCGGCGTTCTGTGCATTCTGTGCACCACGGTGGTGTTAAACCAAAGAGGGGGTGAGAAAAGTGCAGAATAGTTATTTTTGGTCCGTCTCGGTTTTCCCCACTTCACCCCGCTGCTTGTATTTCTCCGTGGAGCCTTTCGTGTGAGGCGAGCCAAGGAGCCCTAGGACAGAGACCCCAAGCGTTGGTTTTTACTGTCCCTTTAAATCCCGTCACGGGAAATGCCAAAGGCAGCCGAGGTGACTGCTTTAAGAACTTGCATTTACTAGAACTGCATTTTTAAGTATCCCTGTGTCTCCTCCCGCCTTCGCCAGGAGGAGAGACGGATGGTGTACATGGGGCGGCTCAGGTCTGACATCGCCCGGACCGAGCTCAGGCGGCGCTTTGAGGTGTTTGGCGAAATCGAGGAGTGTGCCGTGAACCTGAGGGACGACGGGTAAGGCTCCCCACCCCTGGAAATACCATATAAAACCGGGAAAAAAACTGCAGTAGCTGTAAGGGGCACACATTTTTTAACAGCATGCTTACAATTCACAATTTAATATTTAAAAGACACTTTTATTAGAAGCGACTTTCACAGCTTACAGTTTCTTATGCTTGCATGAATCCGCAGAATGCTTGGTCTGGTTGTAAATGTTCTCCTTTCTATTCTTGTTTTTTTTCTTTCTTCCATGCTTGTTGTTGGTCCGTATCCAGGGATAATTTTGGCTTCATCACCTACCGCTACACCTGTGATGCTGTGGCTGCCCTTGAAAATGGACACACTTTGCGCAGGTCCAAAGAGCCTCGGTTTGAGATGTGCTTCGGTGGACAAAAGCAGTTCTGCCAATCCAACTACACAGATTTAGGTAAGGGACCGTACGGGGAAGCTAAACGAATGTATTTCTCCGTTGCTGATATTTTCCCTTGATAAAGTGGGCCTGTCCGGGTAAGTAGCGGGCCGTGTCATTTACAGTTATTAAACATAGAGTGCTTGGGAATGGGAAAGGAGAGAGATATTTTTCAGAAACAACCCTTCATGCTGTTGTACCCTCAGTAGACTAAACGTATGAACGTGTTGTTTGTGGCTTTCCCAATGGTAAGAGCGAGAATTTTGAGGCCAAGGACGAGTTCCGTCAGTACCACCGACCCCAGTGGGCCTCCACCCGCTGCAGACGGTGATGTCGAGCGGAGGCAAGACCCCACTGTGACACATAACAGTGCATTGCAGATGTGGCTGGGACACCGCATTGACAGATAAGGTCTGATTGATTCATTACGAGCACTCTCTGTCCCCTCCTAAGTGCTTGAGGAATAGCAGAGAGAGTGCACACGCTTTATGTAGGTACGGATGAGTCGGAAGCAAGGCGAGCAGGTCAGTTTGATTCTCCAAGGAGCCTGGAGACCTTTGCTGTGCGTCTAAAGGTGACGCATTTTGGGGGATCGGAATGAATAAGCCTCTGTTTGTCACTCTGGGTGTGCTATAAATAATTCAGTGCATTGACAAAATTGCAGGCTTTCTCTACATTTCATTGGCGGAAAACATAAGGCAAACGCCATCTTTCTTTGGCGTTCAGTGCCGGGAGCTTATTAGAAAGAGGATTGGTATGAGAAACTGTTATATGTAATATTATGTAATATTTAGTATTTATTCTCTCTTCCAAAACAAGTTATCGGCATCTTTTTTTTACCACAGTGGTGAGAGTATTGCAGAAAATTAGTGCTTGAACTTAATGGAAACATTAAGTTCAAGCAAGAAACTGAAATGATTTCCTAACGTGCTGGAATTCTCCTCTAAATCTCCTTTTCTTAATGTTTGCTAAGTGGCTGTCCATTAGTTCTGTGCGGCTCATCGGGGTGTTTGTCATTGTTCAACGTGCACGGCGTGCTGCAACTCAGCCCTTGGCCACTAAATTAGATGACAGCTGGCCCACCACCCCCATGGCCATTCTCATCCCTCATGCTCTCTGGGAGAGTGGGCCTCTGCTTCAGCCAAGCTGTGAGCCGGGGAAGGCGTCGTCGTGTCTTAAAGGCTTCCTCACCTGAAAATAAACGGCTCACGTTTGTCACTTTCTCATTTGCCCAGCACTCATTTCCCAGAAGGATAGCCGGCGATAAAGCTAAACTCAATTTTAATGACTAGCTAATTTGTTGCTTTGCGGTGACTTTATCATTCTTCCTAAGCTTGTGCTGTTTGACGTTGCTTTCGCACAAATAAAGAAAACTGTGACTCTTATTTCTTGTGGTCTGTTATGGTACTGAAATTTTGACATCTTATAACTAAGTTCACTTTTCTTTTCTTTTAGGGTGTACCTCATCAGGTGTTTGGGGTCTTTCCATCTGTCTTTATTTTGTTATAGTTGTCGGTATGCAGTACTGTGTTCCTCATAGAGGAACTCGTAGAGGACCCGGCCGAGTTCTGGAGTGTGCGGCAACCCTAGCGATCATGGTCGGGTTTCTACGACGGTCACGCGGTCATTTACGATGTTTGCTAACGTTTGCACATGCGTGTCGTTCCAGACTCCCACTCCGAAGACTTTGATCCGGCCTCCACTAAAAGCAAGTACGACTCCATGGATTTCGACAGCTTGTTAAAAGAGGCCCAGTACAGTCTGAGAAAGTGACAGGTGGAGCCCGTGGCGGAATGAGCAGAAACCTCACAGATGATGTTTCCGTCCTTCACTACAAAGCCACCCCCCGGGGCTGAGGAAAAAAAATAAATCGACAAAATAATATATATTTGAAGGAGAAAGGGGAGGAGAAAAAAACCAAGTTTACATGAACAACGCTGCTGAACAGTAACATTATCGACGGGCATAGCCAATGAACGTAAAGAAAAACACAGATCCGATCTCCCACGGAAGGAACGTGAGCTAACGGCAAACCCATACGCGTTCAACAATATTAACGCGCAGCTTGTTCAGTTATTTTTTTGTGTTTTTGTGAAGTTTTTATCTGTTTGTACGTGGTGTATCATTATTGAGCGTTTGCGGGTAAAATCTGGGGCGTTTAAAAAAACCATTGTTGTCTACATTTGCATAAAATATAGCTGTGTACTTGAAAATACAATGAGTTAAAATGACGATTATTTTTATTTTGTGTACATATCAGAAAAAGTTCTTTATTTGTTACAGCTATACACTGTAAAATGCAACCTTTTTTTAAATGATGCAGATTTTCTTAACTAAGAATGTTGATCTGTAGTTATTGCAATGAAGTGAAAGGTGTCGTAGGCCCTCAAGTGTAGATGACTTGATTGTAAAAACCTGTACTGAACGGGAGCGGTTCTTTTTGTCGTCAAATACGGAGTGGAGGCGGGAAAAGATTTTTTAAATTTATTTTGGTGAAAAAGGCTGTTGTTACAAATGTTTATTGCAGTTTGTATAGTTTTATCTGTTTAAAAAAAAAAAAATTCCCCTCTGTGTTTTTCGTATCGAACTAATGTAAAATAATTTCCTTTTTTTTTTCTCTCTCTCCATGATTGTGTACAAAGGTCCTTCAGCGTTTTTAAAAAAATCGATTCTACAATCAGTAGCCATCTTCTTTTTTTAACCTTTTTTATATTCACATTCACCATTAGCTATTTCTTCCTTCGTATTTCACTGACCTCTGTGGAAAAGCAAACTGGGTTTACCTCTCTGCTTTTCCCAAGTAATCCAGTTATCTGTTTATCTAAAATTGTAATTATTGTTATGTTTTTTTTTTTCCACAGAAGGGGTGGCCTACTAATTTAACTATTTATTCTTTTATTAAATTTACTTATTAAAAAGGTGGAAGTATACAATGAAAACATGTTATTATGAAAGTATTTTCTATACCTTTCAGAAAAAAATAAATCTAATTATTGAAATAATATCATCAACAACGAGATCTTCATGAAATATGCTGCTTATAGATCATTTATCTATTATCCATCGTCTCCAGCTTTCAAACTATTTTTTTACTCACTTTTTTTTTTCCTTTTAAAATTAGCAATAAAAATAGTTTTCCAGGTATTTTGCTGTTTTTGATACTCCCCTGTCACTCATCATAGGAATGCAAAACGATGGTTTACACTTTTCTCTCCCAGATTGGAATGGATCTTGTATTTCATGTAAGCAAGCGCCATAATTAATATTGGCGAGACTTATAAGGTTAAATTAACAATAGCGAAGGGATGAAGAGCGCAAAACGCTATTTTTCAGCTGAATTCCGACCGGGCACATTACCCAATTGCTCACTGTGTGTGGGGAGTCCATTGCAAACTTGTGCTTGAGTGTCACTTTATCTATTTGCCTTTCTGGGGCACAGGACCTAATTGGTAGTTGTCAGTACATTTTCATTTTTTTCCAGATCTCAACTTCTGAAATGTCAGAACTTAATTAAAATATTTCCCACTGAACGGTGTAAATTTGCCTTCAAAATGACAGAAAAGGCAATCCTGTGATTTATGGTTCAATTAAAATCCAAAGTATACAGAGGAGAAAGAATTCCAATTTGCATCAGATGAGGTAGACATGTTCTGCATTATGGCCAGGTGGGCACAGACCACCTGTCGTAAAGTAAGACTGTGTACATCACTGCGGAAAGATGCAGAGTCGGTGGATTCAATTTATAAATATATTTATTTAATTATTTTGGGTGTGTGAGTATAGCGCTTGGGTAATGATGTCATGTCGTAATAATCATAGAAGCAAAATCTGCTTTGTAAATTGCTGTGATTTAGCAATATAATTAGCGATGGCAGATGACTCAAAATTTGAACAGCGTGATGGCCATTTAAAAAATGTGAAACTGCTTTAACCTGTGAGTGACCACGTTTCTTTTCAGAAGGACAGTGCGCGAACGGGCGAGGTTGAGTTTGTGTTGTCTTTGTCCTATCCACGATGCCTTCTGCCAACTCCTTATTGATGCCTTTGTGGTTCTTACCTGTTGTATGAATTTCTTGTGGATTTTTATTTTTATGTGCAATTCTCATCATCCTCACCGAGCCAATAAAGGGAAACATGTTTCAACTAAAGGTGATGCACGGTTTCAATCCCTGTTCCAGGACACCCTACCTAGTGTTAGGCTATTGACTCCTAGTCAAAAGCTCCTTTTCCGTCAGTTGCCCTGCAAATTTAATAGGGATTTGCATGTAGCGCGCGAAGGAAGCCAGTGGCGACGTGATTTAATTTGTGTGAACAAACGCGGTTTGAGCTACGACAATTCCGGTGCTCCTAACCAATGGGCTTTCTCAATGCAAGTGCTGTGCCCGCGAAGTGTAAGCAGATATAAGTGATTTGCCAAAGGTTTGTCTGTTCACCTTTTTTCATTTATTCGTAGGTTCTCTCAAGCATGTTTTGAAAAGAAGGATGTCTTCTGTCAGTGACGCTGAACTTCTTAAAGGTAAAAGGAATAACTGAATACACTGGGATGAATTACTGCGGCTTTTGGTATGCTCGACTTCGCTGTAATCGTCATTGTAATATTTTTGCCATTAACCCAGTTAATTACATCATGAGGATTGGAGTGTTGGCAATGGACCAAGATGCAATAGATAAGGAAAGGATATGCATTAAAAGGTAATGTTGGGGGCAGGGTGGTGTTTTTTATTATTATAAGGGACGTCATGTAGCCGGAGAGAAGGGGCCACTGCTTGGAGCGAGAGGCCGCGCTTCCGTTTGGGCGGAGCAGCGCTGTGGCAGGAGGTCTCCTGAAACGTGCCCTTTCTAAAGAATGATGGAGCTGCACTTTAATAACCCTGGACAGTCTCTCCGTCGGTGCCTTTGTGTGCTGCGTGCGGTGTCTCCTGTAATTAATTTAATGTATTCAATCCCGGAAGAAATCCACGTTTCTCAACACAAACTCTGTACCTTATTTTAAACTGTTTCTCCAGCCTAGGGCTCGGTTTCCCGTTTCTGTAAAGCCATACCGTGGTTGTGGGACTGTGGGCAAACCCTTTACAAACTCCACTGTGAAGTTTTTTTACTAGCCAATTGGCAACATATAGGCAGTCCAATTTTTTTTCCAAACACTTTTGTCACATTAGATATGGTCATTTTTTTAAATTAGCACATAGACCACATTACAACGCCTTTTGTCATTACATTTTACTTTGGATGATATTTCTGACCACCACCAGAGTGTCCCTCATAAAAATTCTGATTTGGATTTTTGGTTTTCGCTAACTAGTAACTAGTAAAGGTGAACTCTGATTTCCTCAACGATTAACCAAAAAGGCCTGTGAAGCTAGCGCTAGGTCAGGCTTAATGTCAGTCCCTCTTAAAGTACCTTTCTTACCGCTAAGCCATTTCTGTTGTAGAATTCACGCACAAACCCATACAAATGATGTTTGTCCGGGCAATTTTAAGCCCTTCTTTGGGCCCGACTGCGTCTCCCTGTCATCCCTGCTTTTGCTCCTGCTTGTTCCGTGCAACTCGCCTCCACCCGCGGTCCCCGCGATCAATGCGATGACTCTCTCCCCTGTCTCAGACTCGCCAGCCACCGGCATTGTAGAGGCCCATGCTGGCTGCGAGGCAGGCTCCGCCTCGCCTCAGCACCATTACCCAGCCGTCCGCATTCAAAGGCAGTGTCATTAACGGATGACGTGTCTTAGGTGAAGTTCATTCATTTCCTTTTGTATTTTAATTTGATGCTTTGATCCAAACACCCCTACGTCCTTAATTACTATGACTTTCTTAGTCTGGGTAATGGGCGCTAAGCTGCTGCTGACTACTTGTGCTAAAGACTGATGATTGAGAGCAGGGGGATGTTTTGTTTAATCAGGTGCCTTTTGTGCGTAGCCATTTATTATCTTGAGGAGTGTAGATCCGGGGACAATGTTGGCGATACGGAAATGATATTGTAATAGCATGTAACGCTTTCTCATCAGTCGCTAAAGAAAGATTAAAAATATCAATTACAGCGTGGTCACATCGAGGAGACGGTTCTTTCACTTTTGCAAATATAACTGTTCATTTTCGAGATGCATTAGAAGACATTAAAGCAGAAGACACCGGTGTTCGGAATAATTACTTTGCCTTTATTTTACATGGATATTCATTTGGGCCTTCACTTTGCAGTTAGTTTCATCATAAACTAAAGTACATTTTAATAGTTTGTCTCACTGATTCCTCCTTCTGCATGCTTAAATGATAAATTGATGAGATTAAAATGATGAAATTATTGCAATGATAATTATTATATGACCTGATGAAATATGTAATTGTTCTGCTCAAAATGCACCACAGTTGCCTGTGGAGAAAACCACCTTAGTGAAATATAGAGCACTGGTTAGTGAGATGGGTAGAGCTGACAAATAACGCTTAGCTTGATGAAAAACAGAACTCACATTGGATCTTGAGCACAAGGTGCAAATCCTGTGGTTTTCATGGAACCGGACCATAAATAATGACGAATTATAACACAGTAACACAGGAGCCCCTGCGCCTTCCTTAAATTCCCCATGTTGTCCTGGATCTCCAGAAGTTCCATAATCCTGGTTATCATCGTGTGCTAATCCCGTTCTCCCCACAGTTACCCAACAACACGTTTTACCCTTTACCCTTAATTACTCTGAAGTAATTATACAGACCCGTGATGTAAAATAATATAAAAATAAAATGAACCTTAACAGTGAAACATTGTAAGGTGCAGAAAAAGGTGTCTGAAAAACAGCTAAGAGCACATTTTTGAAGGTTTAGATTTATGCAGTGCTGTAGTTTTTGGCAAAAGCCATACTTGAGAGCCCGTGAGAAATGTGTGATCAATGCTGAGAAGGCTTAAACTATCAGCTTAAGGTCTTGTTTAGAGGAACTCACTGAAAGAGAAAACCAATGCCTGTGAAAGAGCTACAAAACCTAACAATGTAAACAAATCGCGATCATTCTCAACCTAGGTAACCACTACAGTGAACTGATGCCAAATGTGACTCAGCCAATGAGGTGGTTACTGTGATCTTTTGAGAGTAATAGCAGGCCAACACTGGATTAACTGGGCAATGTTTGTGTTCAGGAAAGGTTGTTGGCATGTTTTGACATAACTATGTATTTTGCCCATGATTCTGTATGTCACCTTATACAGCAGTTGTAGTGATTTATCGTAGGTTGCCAAATGGTTCTGAGAGAGCCATAGTGTACACTGCACGTAAAATTGTGCACGAACCGAGCTGGAAATGCTAGCAATTGTTTTGGCATCAATGGAATTTTAAAACATGTACGGGGCATAACATTTGAATTACTGACAAATCACAATATGCTGTTAAAAAATCTGGTCCCAGGCAGGGAAACCTTCCTTAGCAGCAGCTCAATTGCATCACTGGGCATTGGATTTTAGGAATTGCTATTGGTGTGAAATTAATTACAAGGCCTCCGCTCAACCAGCTAATGCAAAAGCTTTGTTTCGTTTGCCTCTGGATGAGCCAGGTCCCGACTCTGACTCAGTGTTTGTGGATCCTTTTGTGGGCCTTATTATCAGCGCCTGCAGCAGATGTGACTAACGGACAGTGAAAGAGAGAAAGGGTGTGAAAGGTAGGAGAGCGGTGGCCACACTGTGTAACGTCGGACGGCATCTTGCCACAAAGGCAATGAGTTGTCTCTTGAAAATCGCTGGGTGAGAGTTTTATATCTGAAGAAATTTCCATATTTATGCGCAAATAGGTTTTATTTGAATATTTAATCGCATTAAAATAGGCATGCCAATCTCGCAAAAAACAAACAAAAAAACCCAGAAAATTTGCCAAAAGTCACAATAATCCCATGGGTTCTGGCTGAGAGGTCAAGGCAAAGGATACACGTGAGATTAAAAACCTTGTAGATACATATTGCAAAAGGTGACCTATAGAAAATATGGTTATCGGCACCACCGTCACAACCCACAACAGCCCAGCCATACCTAGAAAACCATTTAGCCAAAACCAGCACATATGGGTAGGTATCCACGGGGAGCCCCAATGCCAGATGGTTCAGTGCCACCACTTCCAATGGATAAGAGCTAGGACGGGGGCAACACACACTAACGTTTCCCATTCAGACCTTGAGACAGAGATATGCAACACTTGCGCTGTGATATATATATGGATATATGCAGTTCAGGTCAAGCTCTCTCAGGGCTGAGGGTTTTAATTCGCAGCACGACCTCTTTCTGTTCGCTTTCCAGCCTGCAAAACAGAGACCACAGCTCTTTCCTACAAAGCCGAACACTTCTCATACAGATTAAATGTAATTAAGCATTACACTGGTCTGCACCACTCACATCAGTCTCCGTAGAGGTCCAAGGCACAGCAACTTCACTCCTGGATCTCCCATGGAACAAACATTTAACAGAGGTTATCTTCTATTAGCTGAGTGTGTTGTCTGGAGAGTTGGGGCCACAGTTTACTTAGTTTTTTAATGAGATTACAATCGTACAAACCCAACAATAACAGCTGAGAATGCCTTTTATAACTGAATATTACATGCCATATCCAATGGAGAGATTTTTGATAGCATACTTGTTTTTTTTTCCAGTTAAATGTATTTCAATAAATCTTTTTGACTAACGATTATTGTCTTGGTTGAGATTGAAATTCATTATTGTGTCATTAGTTAGCTGGTAGTTGATGAATACATTTTTAAAGGCTGCAGACGAATATATATAGTTACATGTGGTTTGAGTAAACGAATAGCTTAAAACTTAAGCTATATAAGAACTGTTCCATTATAATGCTATGCCCTA
>JAOVYW010000044.1:909273-930837 GCA_025775045.1 Hiodon tergisus
TAAAGTCGGCAAGAAGCCGAAAACCCCGGAAGTGTGTGTTTCCGATTATTCCGAACCCAGCACGTCGGCGTGCTACAATGGCCTTTGGCATAAATTGGCTTATAGAGCTCTGGGTTGCAATAGGTCGCAGTGTACCTGATTCCTTGAGCGGTGGCTATAGACAATGCAGCAGCAACGGTTCCAGTAAATGCACAGGTATTTTAATTTTCAGTAGCAGGCATGCTAGCTTGCCTCTTTTCTTCTGTACAATGTTCAATTCTAATGTGTCTGTGAAGGTTGTTAGTAGACCCTGCTTGATATGATATTTTTACTTTTCAAATTTTACATTCTGCCTTTATGTTGTTTATGTTATCAAAATGCATCCAAATGCTACTTCGTTTGCGACTGTCACTCATCTTTGTTTTCTAATTAAAGATTATCTTTTCGACACACTGCTCGGCCACGCGCACTCGCACTGAATGAATATTGTGTTGAGGTGTATGTGTGTGGACCAAACGGGAGCACCGGGAGAATGTCATTATACGTACGCACATCAACACAACATTCAGTTAGTGCATGGAGTGCGTGTGGAGAAAAGATCATACTTTTATTCTGTCTTGTAATAATTTATTTTTGTATATTTTTTATTTGAAAAATTTTAAATTAATTATTATTATTTTTTAAAGACATCCTTTCTTAGACGGTAGCCGACTCCCACGAGATAGTTTCTCAGATTATTTTTTTTGCACAAGTCACTTCAGGGGCTCCGTAGACTCCCATTGTTCAAGTAAGGAGCCGGCTTATAAAGCTGGCTCGTTCGCGAAAGACACATCACTAATCGCCACAGCCAGCCACTCTGTTCACAAGGATCTATTGTCTATTATCATATATTCTCAATAAAAAAAAGTTTGCAATTCTCAGATTTGGGTTAACACTGATAATATTATTCTCACACTAGCTAGCTAAACACACATTTACTAGACTTTCACACATAAGCATATACATAATACAATACTGATTACAAACGGACATTTCTAGCTTCTATCTTGTTCTTGGTTGCTACAGTGGGGCTAACTGCTAGCCAGTTAGATAGCGAGCGACTACATGATAAAAGCAAGCATGTACTAATTTAGCGATCTCAGACACACACTCTACTAGCAACATTGACATCCTAGCATTTTTATCGTCCTCGGTGCATTCGGTGGGACGGGAGAAACCACATAATTAACATTGTTTTACTTTGCTTAGAAATAAAAAAATAAAAAGTTAGGTAGTAAAAAATAAAAAGTCCTGTGATCTCACACACACACACAAACATTTCAAACTCTTAAAAAAAATAAAAAAAATAAAACGTAATGTTAAGTTTGAAAATTCTAGTTCATGCGTTTTACTTCATACATCTTAATACGGCATGTGTTGTGTTCATTGATTCACTTAAGTTTATTCATTCAAGTTTATAAAAAATAAATAATCAACTTCTGTCAGACTTAAAATACCAAGTTCCAATGTATTAAGTTTTCCAGTGGCTCCTAAAGCAAAGGAAACCCATTTAAAAATATTTAATTGTATATATCCATCAAGTGAGTTTTTAAGACACCGGTTTAATGTTGACCAAAATTCCTGTACTTTTTGTCAAGTTGACATAGAGACAACTGATCATCTTTTTTTTTCTTGTGTGCACTCAGATATTTTCTGGGAGAATATGTCATTTTGGTTGGAGACAAGGATCCAGTCATTGCCCACTTTTTCTAGAAATCATATTATTTTTGGGATGCTGTTACTGTTACTGGATGCCTGGCTGTCTGAGTTATATAGCAAGCCATTTTAATGAAACAAATAATTGTTCTCTGAGTGTATATCTGATGAATAATTATCAGCAATATTAAACCAGACCACGACATGTATGAACTAATGGAAATAATTTTGCAGGGTTTAAGGTTTTCAACTCTTTGCCTTATGTCTGTCGATGGCTTAGTATACTTTGTGTGACACTGAATATAACTTTTGATTTGGGTGTCAAAAGAATACTGGACTTTGTACAACATTGTAGTTTATCCATTAATATGTTTTGATGGGTTTATCAATTGTATATTTGTATTGAAGGCTTGGTATGATACATTAAAATGCTTTTCTATTTGTTTTAGCAATCATTAAAGGAATAAAGACCATTTATTAGTCAAAGATGTATTGGCCTTGTTAACTTGTGGAATCGCCTACGATTCCTTTGATAGCTCTTAAGAACTGGATAACCCTTTATTGATTCTGGGTTTACTCTGGGATAATGGGTTTACAGGATCTGCACACTGAATTCTGGGCTAGACCAGAATTTTCTCTTTGTATGTTTCACATTGAGCCAAAGATATAGACGCTCCTCGGGTAAAGCAGAATTTAACCGGTTTTATCATCATTGCTAATTTACTGATAAATGTAAGACAGAAAAAACTAAACGTTTCCTAATCCTATCCTATGTAGCAGTTACATTAAAAAAACATCAACAACAAAAAGACACAAAACATATTTGTCCCTAGTCTAAAGGTGAAGGTGCCTCTCCTTTAGATCTGTTAGCCAGCTAATAATGGCATTAACACTGTTTTATACATCTTTGACATTAGGCTAAATGCACAATTATTAATTAGTAATTTAGCTTCTTGGTTAATTGGTAAAAGTCAATCACCTTGCAAATAAAACAAAATTGTTTAATATTATATGATACAAGCACCATTCAAGCCAGCTAGTCATCTGTGCAACATTCAATATTGTAATAAAGGATGGGAGTGAAGAATTTCAAGAACGAGCTCCATTAACTGCAGGAAAAAAAGTTTAAAACGTTTTTTTCAAGGGTCTCCCAAAGGTCAGCATCTGTTCAGCAGAAATCCTATACTATTAAATCTCATTTATTATCAGTCAGTAAGTTATTTTCTGTCCCTTTGCATTGCAAAATGCATTGCAAAGCTGTTTTACAGAAAGGGAAAAAGAGTTGGTAAAGGGGTATGAGAAATTTGAGGTTGTTACTTGTTTTTTCAACCAAATGTATCCAAGTAAAATAAAAAGACCAAAGTTCTGAAGGTATAAATCAGAAGTATTCAATAAGCTTGCCTCATTTTTGGAAAATTTGATAACAATACAAACTACAAACCAGTGACAGCAAATCTACAGTAACCATCACCCAAAGCAGTACCTGAAAAAAGTCTCAATTCATCCAGTTTTGTTTGTTTTTGCCTTAAAGAAAAGAGTCTCAATGCAATGCAATGCTAGATCTCGGCAGAGTACTTAAAGGTTTTCACCAAATCTTCAGACCAAAAAATGAATTAGCAGTTAAGGGCACTCTGTGGAGACTCAGGCGTGTAACTTACTGCCTAAGTGCCTTGCTTAATGAGGCAATTAAGCCACAGACTTAAATTATTCATTGTGTCAAACCTTTCTAAGTAAACACAGATAATTTCCAATTCAGTCTTTTCTGTCCTTGTCTATAGGGCTAGTATAGCAAACACAATGACAAATCAAGCAAGTGAACTTAAGTCTGGGAAGTGCCCACCTGGTCCAACGCCCCCTAACTTTTTGCAGTTCCGATGTGCCAAAACACACCAATGGATTTGGATGGATATCAATACGATTTTTTTCCTCACATTTTTAATTAACAGTGTATTAGTACTGATGGCTTAGAACTTTCAGTTACTTTCCTCTCTAGGCACTCCACAAATTTCAATTTCATTATTGGGATCCCCAATACGTAGTATTTTCATTGATGACATTTTTTTACGATCCCTTGCCAGAGATTTGTGTATTTGTGATTTTGCTGCTGTATGGTTTTTGGTAATGTCATGCAGTGTGGGCCTTTGCGCCACCAAATGTATCAGTTCCTGTTCTTTGTCTTCGATCCACATCATAGGACGCATTGATGCACACAACTTTCTGTCACAGTTTGCCTTCACTCTTTGTTTTCTGTCAACTTCTAGCCCTTGTTTAGTAATTATTCAATTACCATTCCACAAACCCATGTGCACTTGTCTGATCACCTCTGTTCCCATTGGCCCTGCATCTCCCCACTTGGTTTTCTGTTTTCCATTTAAACCTTGCACTTCCCAGTCAGAGGGAGTTACTGTTTTTTTTGTTTTTTATTTTTGTCTGTTCCTGTATTTTTTTAAAAACTTATTTCATAAAGATTTATTTGGAGGTGGAATTGGGTTTGTTTTTGATTTGGTGCTTTGCACCTTGACTCTTTCTCACTTCTCTTTGTACTCTTAATGGATTGTCTTGAAGTTCAAAGCTTCCCCCAACTCTGATTCCACATGTCATGAAGTAAAGAGGATGAAAGGAGAAAGGGGAGAGTGAAGTGAGTAAGCTGGATCCTGTATGTCAGTATGGCTGTATATGCTAGACATCGTTTCAACATGAGATCTGGGTAAAAAGAGGCAAGGGGGTTGAAATGTGAAAGGTAAAGTGAGGTAAGAATAAGGGCAGTGAATAATTGGACGAAATAAAATAAATATATAATGTTCGATAAGTGGGAAGCGGCAGGTGATGAGGCACTAACTGTGATATTATTTTTGCAAGTTGGAAAAGTGTGTATCTGATGGTGTGCACCCAGCCCTTCAGTTCAATGGGGCACCTGGCCTGCAGAACATGGCCAATGGACTTTTACTCAGGGAGGAGCGAAAGATATGAGTAGGAGTATGGTTAAAGCCCGACAATGGGGCTATACACATATAGCTGACAACATTGATCAGCATTTTATTTTCCTTTGACAAAACAGAGGATATTGAATGGGCTGTAAGGCAATATGATTTGACAGAGCGAATCAAATTTAGTTTGCAGCCTTTGTGATTATTTAAGGCTAGTTGTGCTGCTGTTGATTTTTACCTACTATACATCTCGTATTTGCCTCCAGGACACCTCTTTTTTTTTCTCCAAGCCTTAGTCAGATCTTCAATATCTGTGGTTTGCCTCAGACCTCAGTTTATCTGATATTCCAAAAGACAATTCTTCTAATCACATATTTCTATAGTGCTGTATTAGATTTTTGTTTTATTTCCTCCTCCATTGTGCGAAAGCATCTCAGCTCGTTGACACGGATCCTGCCACCACACACGATCAGGGAGAGGAAGGACAACTAGTCTCCTCCAAGTCTGGCCACCTGCCTCTTTCACTCTGCCAATGGCAGAAGAAACGGAAGAATAAAAACTTATACAAAAATATTGTTTCATTAAGGGGGAGGTTTGATCTCATCCTGAAATGAGAAGACAAAATATATAAAAGTGGTTAACTGGCAGTTGGCTATCTTGATTTTTTTTTTTTCTCATGTAATTAGATGGTCAATATTTCATTGATGGAACATCAAAGTTACAGCTTATAAATAATACAAATAAAAATGTCATGGATTTTTATGGAATTTGTTTTAGGATTAAAACCTTAGGTGGCAATATTTGTCATTTTTCCCATTTAAAGGGGCCAGACAGAGTGACTGTAATGGGTTGAGTAATAGCACGTAATGCATATAATCTACATCTTTTAAAAACAAGCTGTTTTATTTGTTGGTTTAATGTAATGCTTCCCCTATTAAGGATGGGTTTTATAGGTGTTCTTGCTTAAATAGCATTTTTTATGTTATTTGCCTTCAAGCTTAGTTGTACACCATATTGTATTTGTGACAAGAGTTTTCTGTGGACAAAGCATAGATGTTAACAAATGCTGCAGGTTTCAGGTATGAATCACCCTGTGTAAAGCACCACAGGGTACAGGAACAGGACAACCCAGTTGCAGTGCTGAGAGGGAAGGTCAGACCGGCATAGGTCAAGAACGGGCAGGACAAGGCAATCAAGGATAGGCCAAGATGTGGTCAGGGACAAAAGCAATGTGACGTGAAACTGAAAAGACTTCCCAAAGTGTGAGGGTTAGTGTGGGAGAGTTTATGTGTGGAACAGAAAACCAAGTTGGAAGGTGCAGCGCGAATCAGAGCAGAGGGGGATTGGACCAGTGCACAAGGGCTTCAGGAATGTAACTCTATAACTCAAGTCAAGGTCGCAGAGCATTAACAATCCCATGACTAAATTTATATGAATTAATAAAACGCGAGGTTTTTCAAGGAAATCAAGATCATCTTAATTTAATCTTTAAAACTTTAAAGCAGTTGCATGAAGCAATAGATTAAATCACCACACCTAACTTGAATGCTGATAATGTACAAAGTAATGTGCAGACTAATTAGACAGCTGGAAGGTGTTTCTATGTGTGCACATTGAATGTGTCATATTCCCTTTTAAATGGGTGATCTGCTGATTCATGCAAAATAAATTGTATTTGTTATAAAAATGCACTTTTGAGTTGAGTCTTTAGGCAGCTGCATACAATGCTGTTTGAACCATTGGCCAAGGATACATCCATGCCGATGAAATGATATATAACCACATTTTGGATTTGTCTTATACAGATACTAATACATATCGTCTGAGTGAATTGATTTATAATTTTTTCCAATTTGGTTTGCTTTATATATATATATAGATAATATACACATCCTTTCAAATTCTCTTATATGAAGTGTGTACACAACTACAACTCTTGTGTATGGGGGGAGAATGGGTAGGTAATTGGTTAATCACTGTTTTTTCAATACTTGTGAAGGTATGAATGTATTAAACTCGAGTAACTTACCTTCAGGTGTGTGGCACGCAGCCGGATGCCACGCCCTCGAGCCGGAAGAAATGGCTGATGGACAGCAATACGGACAGTGAGACCGTGGCCGTCTAATAGGACCTCGTTGCGCACCTGAATGCGGTCCTCTAATGGTAATCACACTCAGATGCCACCAATCCCAGGCCCTATAAAAGAGCCAGAAAAGCTGGCTCAGGAGGTTATGGATAAGCATAGAAAGGAAAGACTATTTGGTCCATGATTGCCCTTTGTGTGAATGTCAGTGTTGTTTTGGTTTGCCCTGAAAAGGAGGCTTTAGTTGCTAGTGTGGCTCTTTGATGTTTAAGTCTGTATTTCTGTAACTATTGGACCTTTTGTGTTTACCTTGCTGAATAAAAGGTGTAAACCCTCCCCCAATGCCTCAGTTTCCTGCTGTTCTCGGACTGAGATCGCCCTTGGGTGCTAGTGTGCTTCGATAACAGAGAGAACTTTTATTATGAGGAATGTTGGAAAATAAGATTGTTTGAAGTAATAGACAAATAATGGGCAAGTTGATTAAGTCATTTATTACTTTCAGCTCCGAGGCTCTACAGAATCACAATCAGAGTCATATTGACATGGTGATGGTAGTATTATGATTTGGGGATTTGTTGCATCAGGACCTTGATGCCTTGCCATCATTGAAGGAACCATGGATTCAGCTCTGTATCAGAGAATTCTACGGAAGAATCACAGGCCATCTACATTTTAGATTCTTAGTAGACACTTTTATCCAAAGCAACTTAGAGTTCACAATTTCTACATTCATCCGTTTATACAGCTAGATAACCTTGCTCAAGGGTACAACAGCTGGGGTGGTACTTGAACCAACAACCTTACAGTTACAAGCAACACCTTAACTATTACACCACCAGCTGCCATTCCGTCATTGAGCTGAAGTGCAGCTGGGTAACGAAGCATAACAATGACCAGGAACAAACACGCAAGTCTAGTTCACAAAAATGATGATAGCAATCCATGGGATTTAAAAGCGCCTTTCAAGAAAGACACTACAGCAAAAAGATCATAAAACGGAAACAGTAAGACAAAAAATACGTAACTACTTAGCTAGAGCTAACTGAGGACCAAGCTATGCTGAGGGGAAAGCCAGGCTAAATAAATCAGATTTGATTCTGTTTTTGAAAGTGGTGATGGAGTCCGAGTTGCGGGTGGCTGGAGGGAGAGAGTTCCAGAGTTTGGGGGCAGCGTCACTGAATCCCTGGTCCCCCTTGGTGCAGTCTCGCTTTTGAGATGTGAGAAGTCTAGAGTCAGCAGGCTGGAGTACTAGGCTTTGATGTGTGTAAGGCAGCGGGGTTTGACTCTGGCAGCGGAGTTATGGACATACTGGATACTGGATGTTTAGCGACGGCCATGATGTGGAGTTCGAAAGAAAGACGGGTCTAACATGACACTGAGAATTCTTACTTCAGAAGATGGGAAGATGGTGCAGCCTTCAATAGACATTACAAGGTCATCTACTTTCTTGAGTAGAGCCTTGGCAGCCACCAACACCACCTCAGTCTTATTACTGTTGAGTTTGCGTAAATTATAAGTTATCACATTTTTAATGTCTTTAAGAGGTGCGAGGAACCCCTGATTAAAGCTTCAGCTACAAGTCCACCACCAAGCTGCTGGTTGTGATTTGGGATATTATTTTCTATCATTTTTTGGGGGGATTTTTAATAGTTTCAGGTTATCCTTTTTATTTTTTTTAATGAATATGAAAACTGAAAGTTTGTTCAGTTTTGCTTAGTGTCCTGGTAAATATAAACATCTTGCATTTACCATTATGTCGCAAATTACACAAATTGTTTACAATAAAAAGTGGTTCAAAATTAGAAACAGGCAATTGGGTTGTAAATAGAAACCTGTTCCTTGGCAATGTCAGGAGATCACCACATCTCCCTAACACACTCCACTCATCTCAATGATCTTAGCCTTTTTTTCTTTCTTTGAATATACATTACAAATTTATACTTTTGTAAACACTATTTATTTCTGTTGATAAATTGGTACAGAAAAGTAGCATACCACCTATATGGTATTATTTATCAGCAAATATGACAATTTTGACCCCACCCACCCAGTTTTCCATTTTTCATCCTTCGTCCAATTCTTTGTGCAATATACAAATGCACCCTTATAAAAATAGACAGATTAATACACAATTTACTTTGATTTAAATAAAGCACAATTGTTTTTGCCATATTCTGTTCTTCTCTTCTGTTCCAAACTATTAAAAATTTTCTTGGGAGATCAATGTTCTAAAACAATCAAAGTTTCAGTTTTTTCTTTTTAACTTTTGGTTTTTCCAAATAGTTATAATGTGTATGATATGTAAATTAGACATTTTGTTTTTTCCTATGCTTCACTGTTAAATACTACAGGTGTTTTGGTGTCCAGGTGCGAGGCAGTAAATTTTTACAGTAAAAGGAATATAACGTGTTTGTGAACTTGCTCTCTCTCCTTTAAGCTCTTATATAGGCCTCTACTAAGTTCCACTGTTTCTTCTACAAGATTGTAGATTCAATAGATCAAAATAGAATCAAAGTCATACAAAGGAATTCTAATAAAAAGAAAGGTAAAGTTTTAGAGATTTTTTTTTAGGCTTTCATCACCAGCCCTAACCCCCCTCTTCTCAGCTGCACCCAATAAAACATGTCTCTCATGTCGACGCGTCTGATTTGCTCACATTTCTTTTACGGGCTCAAAAACAGAGACTTTGAGAAAGTTTTTTCCTCTGTTTATTTCTAAGATCTTTCCATACTTGGTGGGTGTGGCATAACTTTTGATCATAGACCTAGAATAGGATAACGGAGAGACGGGAGAGAACCACTGAGAGTGAGCTGGAGGGTGCCCCGTCCATAAATTTGCCCTCGAAGAATCCACACTTCAAACTTATGGCTAAATGAAAAATAACGTTTTTATTGTCTTTACTCTGGGATTCTGGCAACGATATTCAAAGTAACACGTATTTGAATTACTTAAATCGATCCACGTTTTCTTTGGACGTCATTCGTGATAATGGATACCCCTATAAGGTGGAAAATAAAACGGCGGATAAGACACTTGCACCTTACTTTATCAATTATCATTATTTTTATAACGTCGCAAACCAATTCAGGTAAGTAGCTACCGCAAAATTCTGAAACATATTTTTTGATTTTGTAGTTAAACTTATTAATTAATGTCAATTACCTAAAAACATATTCATTTCCTGCATAGAATTCACACAGATTATTCTGATTAAACTATCATTGAACGTATTTCTTTCGGCCCCGTTTGTACCGTGGTTTATTTTCTGGAATTGTTTATTTTCTTCTAGGTTTCTTAGGAAAACATCACTGAAACGCAATTTGGACATGACAAATTATTTTACATTTGCTGTAAGGTTCTCAAAGAGAGACTGCAAAATTCAATGACAGTGAATGAATTTCACCCTGAGCCTAATGTCGAAATGAATAGTTTTGTCTTTAGTCATAACAACTCGAATTACAGTTAAGGTCCTGTGCCATTTCTTTTTTTTAGAAGTGTATCCATTTTTCTCATTGCAAAATACTATGTTCTGTATAATCTGTTTGCGTTTAAAAGAAATTGCAAAAAATTGCAATACGTTATATCCATCCCGCTGTTGTATTTTTCACGATACTTATATGAAAACTATTTTAACTATTAAAAAGTTGTTTTCAGTACAGAACTCCTTATCTGTAGGGTCATTTAAATACGGCTTGTTTTTTAATTGTTGTTTTTAAAATACTTCACGGCTGTTAATGTGCATCTGTTTCTCAGCTGTAAACGAATTATATTACTTTTACTATTACTGCTAATAGGACCACTGCCACTAATAATGATAATAAACAGGGAAATCCAGATCACAGGCTCAAATCACAAGTCTGCACCATGGCAGAGGGCTTAGCTGAAGTAGCTTCCCAGGAGGGCAAATCTTTTATCTCTCAATGTTTTTTTAACATTCCACCTAATTTTCACTTATCACTATACCGTGATCCTGTGGTTCCAAGTGTTGTCGACAAAATTTGGGGTATCACCTGAAACTCCATTACAGAACAAATGCAATGAGGCCTTAGAACGCACACTAGAAGCCACTGTTCAATACCCATATTTAAAGATTCCAAAAAAAAGGACAGAATTGGATAAAACAGAGAAGACGTTGTTAATTAGTACTGGACCAGGTCAATATTTGGATAAGCGAATGACCAATTTAATAAAATAACCATAAACCTTGACCTATCCTTATCAAAGCAAAGATAGTAGACAGTCACTTGTGTTTCAAAAGTCTTTGTGCCTTAAGGACTGAACAACTAGCTCTTTGCTGTTACTGATTTCCCTGTATATATTTGGTCTAATTGTGTCCTACTTTTTTCCGATAACTAGAAATAGCCAGGATCTCTTGTCAATGTCTGTGTTTATGTCCTCACATTCAATATCTTTTTTTATGTCCTCACACCCATTTTGTTTTTCTGAACCTGCTCTCTTCTTTTTTTTTGTGGTCTAAGATAGTGGGAGATTTCAAGTGACAAACAGTTATCCTGCTGATGTTTATAGCCCATCCAGCCCATGTTCCGGTGACACTTAGATAGTATGCCTCTCCTTAGAAATCTGTTTAAAAAGAATTTAAGTTATATGATTTCTTAATTGAACATAATAAGAAATGTATAAATAAGAAATGTAATCCAGAAATGTGTATATGATTTCAGAAGTGAAAATAATTAGTAATAAGTAAAGACATTTAATAGTTAGTTTCATGGTCTTCATCTAACTGTCCAAGGTTACTGTTTTGTAACTGAAGACATTGTGTAATTTATGACAATTTGTAATTTAGATTCAGCTCTGAAGTTAAATTAAATTAATAAAACACTTAGGGATTAGCCTCCCTCACAGTCTGATGGAAAGTTCCTGCAGGGCTGGAACAATTTCATTTGTTTTATACCCTTTAAAAGCTTAACAAGTAGGTGAGAATTGTGATTTTTCATGAAAGAAAATACAAAAAATATTTTCTTTCATCTCCATGGCGATATTTTCCCTGTGTCCTTGTGCCCATATGGGTCTGATATCTGAATTTGTACTGTCTGTTTATCCAAGAAAAATGTGTTCCAGATGTTTTATTCCACTCTTGGTTAAACAGGGACTCGTTTCATTTACAATACTCTATTCTTCGTTTTACAGAGGACTACTGGGAAAAGTGTTGCATTATGTGATTTTAGTAAGAATGAAACATGAGTGAAATGCATAGAAACACTGTAGTGGTGACATGGTCAATAAAAAACCTTTTTTATTTAGAGATGCCAAGTTTATAATATGGTTTGGTCAAAGGTGAGTCACAGTTTCCCCTCCATGGATGGGTGATTCCAGTGTCTATACAGTCATACGTATTTTCCATATGGATAATTCTATCAAGTGTTTCTAGACCCTTTTTTAGAAGCTTAACACAAGTCATAGTGCTATGTGTTGCATCAGATCTAAGCATTGTAAATCATGTGCTTAGGGCTTTGATCATCTGCACACATGTGTTCAGCAGACATAATTTAAGTTATTCTGAAATACTAAATGCTAAATTTACCTGCCCTGGGAAAAGCAACACCGTACAGGATCTGAAAGGAGAATGCCATGCTGGAAAGTTTCCCATTGGAACAAAGGAGGGTAATGAGCTGTTGTAGGGAAGACATAGTTGTGCAGCATTGGAACATAGGGTAATAATAAATGACTCACAATTTCCATTCTTGATTATAGCCAGGAAAGATAACCAGGGAAAGATATGAGTGTGAACATTTTGATGGAAAACGCAAGATTGCATGATATGGCCTTCATCAAGAAACCACATTTCTGTTGCATTGTTTCAATTTTTTCAGTATTATTCAGATAAATAAAATTTTAATAGAAGTTTGTTAAAGGGCTATGTAGGAAATTCTGTAACACAACAGAAAATGCTCAATAGCAGATTAGGCCTTAAAGTAAATGCTTTGATATTGTGAGGAATATAGTAGAATTATGGCAATGGAGAATACAGCCTGGTCAAGGCTCTGCAATATATTTTAGTAAACTTTCTGCCTTTGACTCAACCAACGAAACAGCTCTAATTAAAATGCCACTCACGCATATCAAATTATTGATGCTAGCTTCATATATATAAATTCACTGTTTAGAAAGTGTCTGGCAAGTGACACCAGCCCTTCATCCAATAAATAATAGTCATCTTGATGTAAGTCCATTTTGGCACTCTGCTGCCACACAACAGGGCACACAACAGTTCCACAACTGTCAGAAAATGAAAGTGCTTTGGCTAATATTTTTTTTCCTAATAATTATTCTCCTATTTCAACATTTTTGTTTATAAAGACTTTCCAATAAAGCCAGCCAGCAGTGGAGTGCAACTGAAAATCAGGTTTAATAGTTACCAAGTAGGTCAGGTCAGGTCAAAAGTCAGACTTTTGAAAAACCATGAAGTTTCTGGCAGGATTGTAGACCAGAAAAGGCCAATAATGGGTTTAGGTCACAGGTTACGTGAAAAGTCAATAAATTTAAACATTGAAACTACAGAAATAAAGAAAGTATTACTTGCGGATTTCTTTGTAATAACCAAATGCAAAGTGATGCAAATATTTTTGGTAGCTTTTTTAGCAGTTTTAAATATCGATTTAAAAGTTTAAAAAAGGACAAATTTATACGTTGTGCCTTTAAAATTAAATTCATTTAAGCCAATTTATCACCATATTTAATATGAACATTGAAGGGAATTTTCAAGGTAATTTCAGCAAGTATACGTTTTAAGATTATCATATCTGTTGATGTAGGCTTTGGCAGGTCAATAACTTGAGTTTAATTACTTTTTATAGCATTGATCAAGAGGACAAAGAAATGTAAAGGAAGTCAGGGATTTATTCTCAATTTCTCATGGTCAGCTCCCAAACCCGCACCCAGCTGTGGTTTCAGGCCTCCAAATACACATATTGTACTATTTACAAAAACAGACAGACATACAGGTCCTTATAGAGGACAGGTTGCTTCAGTGTACAAAATGTGTAGGTATTGTGATATACTAAAGGGATCAGAATAAAGGGGGAATTAGTTCATTATTACATTATTTTATTAAAGTGTGGTGAAGTAGCATAACTATTGGTTGTTTTGTGCTGATGGAGGTATTATTTAGTTGTTAGTCAAAAACATTTAAAATGTTTTGCATTACTTGGAACGCACACAGACATTCATCAGTGTTCATGCACATCATGCATTTATGACACTAGCGTGTTGAAAACTTGCTGGAATAAAATAGATTGACCATATAAATGGAATCACATGTTAGTCACCATGAGTGTATTATTTTATTGGCTTTAACCTGTCACCCATGTTTGATATAAATAGACAGGCACACACAACACCCTCAATGAAGGCAGCTGCCTCCGATTTTTACACTTACCTGGTCAATCAGTAGAAAAGGAGCAAGTCTTTTTGGATGTCTTTATAGTTTGAACATAGTTTGGCTTGTGGAAACAGTCCCTACCATTAAGCTACATATTAGGCTACAATAAAAAAAACTACCTTATCCCTCGATGCTCTAAAAACTGAGTAGTTTGCAAATAAATGTAATTGTCAAACTGTTTGGCATTCGTTGTACACACTCATTTCTTAAGATAAAGTTAAAATTACACATGAATAGTACAGATTAATTCAGTCGACATCCTCTGCTTAAACTACCCACAATGGTCACTTTGAGGGGAAAGGAGAGCTTAGGCGACATCAGGAAGGCACCTGCCATCTTGTTTTGTCATTAGCTTTTTTGTACTTTAGCTGGAATGTGATTGGACAGTGAAGCCTGGGAGGTGATGGGGGCTAGGGGAAAGGAAGAGAGGGAAAGAATTCCTTCCTGAGTGCAGTTTCTCTTGAGCTTTGCTGTAAACTAAGCACTAAAACAGCACCCTCTGCGCCTGAGTCAGTTTTTCCATTTCGCTCTGTGTCCTTCAGACTGTGATTTATCTCTTCTTGCTGCACTCGCCTGTCCAGGCTCACTGTGGAGACAATGAAGTAAACCAGCTGGTCTTCTCCCTGTTAGAGTAATTACCATACAGAACTGCAGAAAAAGTTGAATGGGAAGGGAAATGTAGCTCTCTTTCCCTTTTCTTCCCTGTTTTATTATCAACCAAGAGTGTGCAAGAGCATGGGCATGAGCATGACAAAATGTAATAATTATCATTCAGTTACAATTTAAAAATTCATATGGACTTTATTTGTACTCACTCTTAATAGAAAATATCAGGGGGGAAAAATATTTTATACGAATTGCTCGAAGATTCCCTGACAAAGACATCTATGAATAACTAAACCTCAGGCAATTGTATGTTTTAATGCCTGAAATGCTAAGTGTATATATGGTTATAAAAAAGTTAAATAAATTGGTTGTGGCAGGGTGCAAATTCAATGTGGCCTTGAAGTCTCGTCTGGTATCTGTTAAGTGAAGGAGATGTTCTGGTCTTTGCTAATCTACAGCAGTGGTTTAGAAGTTTAGAAAGGTTTATTTACAACTGAAAAATCATGTAGAAGAAGAAGACATTTGTGTTGCTAAGGCTTATAGTTATCAATAGTGCATTGGCGACTGCGTGATGTCAGTGCTAGCATAAACTGTAAAGGCTGGTGGATACAATGCAGCTGTTAGGCAAGTTTGTTTATTTTGACATAACAAGCTGCGCCTAGCTAACCTGTTATCATGTATTAAACAGTAAAGAGTAACCTATTGTATCATCAGTTTTGGAACTGCCAATATATTTATTTTGTCCATTAATCATGAGACACATTGCACATTACATTTATTTTTGATAGTCTTGTCTTTATTTAACCATGTGAATGCCAAGGTGTTTTGATGAGCAAGTTTAAGCATTTTAAATATTAAAAGTAAGACTAGTTTTCTGGTCATTTTCAATTTTCGATTTTAAAGCTAAAAAAAACAGAAGCTTGCTTTTCATGAGCAACACAAACAAAAATGTGTAAAATGTTTACAGCAATGCACAATGCACCTTTTCTGTACAAAATCAAAACAATTCATAGAACAATTAACTTACTTTAGTCTTCCTTAGACATTTCCTGATCAGGAGGATGCTGGTAAATTTCAATGGGAGAAAGAAGAGTGACTAAAACACATGTTGATTGACAGAGGTTTCTATTCTTTACCAAACATAAAAGTCCTAAAAGTAGATAAAGCGAACCCAATTAAACAAATGAGACAAAAATATTATACATGATCATTTATTTATTGAGGAAAATTATCCAATATTACAAATCTGTGAGTGGCAAACATATATGAACCTTTGCTTTCAGTATCTGGTGTGACCCCTGTGTGCAACAATAACTGCAACCAAACGTTTCCGTTAACTGTTGATTAGTCCTGCACATCGGCTTGGAGGAATTTTAGCCTATTCCTCCGTACAGAACAGCTTCAACTCAGGGATGGGGTTTCCTCACATGAATTCCTCACTTTAGGTCCTTCCACAACATTTCGATTGGATGAAGGTCATTCCATTCCATTTAACCATTCTTTGGTAGAACGACTTGTGTGCTTAGGGTTGTTTTCTTGCTGCATAACCCATGTCCTCTTGAGATTCAGTTCACAGACAGATGTATTTTCCTTTAGAATTCGCTGGTATAATTCAGAATTCATTGTTCCATCAATGATGGCAAGCCGTCCTGGCCTAGATGCAGCAAAACAGGGCCCGAACCATGATACTATCGCCACCATGTTTCACAGAGGATCTTATGCTGGAATGCAGCGTTTTCCTTACACCAAACATTACGCTTCTCATTTAAACAAAAAAGTTATATTTTAGTCTCATCCGTCCACAAAACATTTTTCCAGTGGCCTTCTGGCTTGTCCACGTGATCTAGAGCAAACTGCAGACAGGCAGCAATGTTCTTTTTGAAGAGGAGTGGCTTTCTCCTTACGACCCTGCCATGCAAACCCATTGTTGTTCAGTGTTCAGTGTTTTCTGATGGTGGACTCATGAACATTGATGTTAGCCAATGTGAGAGAGGCCTTTAGTTGCTTAGCAGAACCCTGGGTTCCTTTGTGACCTCGATGAGTGATCTTTGTTGGGCGACCACTACTGGGGAAGGTAACTGCTCACCCTAGAGGTTCACATACTATTGCCATTCACAGATATGTAATATTGGATAATTTTCCTCAATAAATAAGTGAACAAGTATAATATTTTTGTCTCATTTGCTTAATTGGGTTCTCTTTATCTACTTTTAGGACTTCTGATGGTGTTTTAGGTCATATGTATGCAGAAATATAGAAAATTCTAAAGGGTTCACAAACTTTCAAGCACCACTTTAAAGTGAGGAAACCTGTTTACAGCTTAGGTGTCATCTGGCTAGAAGGATGGTAAATGCTGTTGGATGAAATTGTGTGACAGTAATCATGGGTCATATTCTGATGCCATATTCTGTTTGATCTTTATCTTATTTTTTTGGTGTAGTTTTGGACTAATAAGTGAGATGCAGAGCCTTAAATTGTCTGTTAATGGTGGGTAAAGTTACCCTCCTAGTCCCATCAGAAGTAACAGAACAACCCAGCCACTAATGGGAGACACCATGCAAATAGATTTCGATACTGTGCCCTTATAATGTGTATGGTTCTCAGAGTTGTCTACCATTATCGCCTTATAGAAATGGCATGGACTTGTTTTAAAAAAAGTTACAGATCTGTATTTGGCAATATTGAATACAGAATGACAAGAGTGTCCTCAGGTTTTTGATAGATAGTACTGTGTTTTTTTTACCAGTCATTAAAAGCGCTGACCTGCAAAAAATGATGAATTATGATACTATGTTACAGATGTTAGATTAAACACAAAAATATATAATGTTTGTCAATAGAAAATTACTTTTTTATTAAGGAAAAATTTTTTTTGGAGTGACCAGGCAGTTGTAAATATACAGTGCCTATAAAAAGTATTCACCCCCTTGGATGTTTTTCTATTTTATTTGTTTTAAATATTGAATCATAGTGAACTTCAGATCATCACTGTGCAGCAAACTGGTTTTAGAATTAGCTCAGTTAATTAAATGGAGATCACCTGTGCACAGTCAAAGTGATTTGATTAAAGTGATTATAAATACACCTGTGTCTGGAAGGTCCACTTACTGGTGAGTCAGTATCTTGGGAAAAACAACACCATGAAGACAAAATAACATTCCAAGCAGATCTGCAAAAAGGTTATTCATGAACATAAATCAGGGGATGGATGCAAGAAAATTTCCAAGTCCCTAAATATCCCTCGGAGTACTGGGAAGTCAATAATTAAGAAATGGGAAAAGTATGGCACAGCAGTAAATCTGCCTAGATCAGGCTGTCCTCAAAAACTGTGCAAGAAGGGGACTAGTGAGGGTGGCCAACAAGAGAAGTATGACTCCTCTGAAGGACTTACAAGCTTCAATGGCTGAGATGGGAGAGACTGAGCATTCAACAACTGTTGCCCGGGTTCTTCATCAGTTGCAGCTTTATGGGGGAGTGGCAAAGAAAGAGCCACTATAGGAGAAAAAAACAAAGGAAATCTCGGCTAGAGTTTTCCAGAAGGCATGTGGGAGACTCTGAAGTCAGCTGGAAGAAGATTCTAGGGTCTGATTAGACCAAAATTGAGCTTTTTGGTCAGACACTATGTTTGGCACAAACCAAACACAGCACGTAACCAAAAATACACCATCCTGTGGGGATGCTTCTCTGCATCAGGCACTGGAAGGCTTGTAAAGGTAGAGGGTAAAATAAATGCTGCAAAATATAGAGAAATCCTGGAGGATAACCGGATGCAGTCTGCAAGAGAACTGAGACTTGGGAGAAGATTTGTTTTCCAGCAAGACAACGATCCCAAGTATACAGCCAAAGCTACACAAGAATGGTTTCGAAACAACAATGTTAATGTCCAAGAATTGTGCCTCCAATCCTACCAGACTTTTAAGTAATCAGAAATACCATGAAAATATCCTGGATAATCCTTCTTGTCTAACCTTGCCTTTGGGTTACTGTCTTTGGGTGTTCTGCAGATGCAAAATGCCACTGTCTGGCTTAGTTGATGTCTCTGAGACCTTGCATGTCAAAATAACTTCTCATGTTCTATAGTGGGTTCCTCAGCTGTGCCTTGTTGTTCTACTCCTATTAACACCAACATTTTCTGGGAATAGTGTATTGTGCTGTGGTGATCCAAGTGGTCATTTTATTTTCCAAAACCATCATAAGCCTGTGAACAGGGACATCGCTGTATGATCCGTTGTTAAGTATAAACTAACTGCGTAAATTCAACATTAATTTCCTGCTTATTCCAAATTCAACATAATAATTCAAAAACAGTGGATGAAGAATGATCAGTTTGTTATTCGACAATAAACAGTGCACTATAAATGTACAAGTTTCTCATTGGTTAAAAAAAAGTTTCTTGCTATTTGCAAAGTTACACATGTTAACTGGATATAATATGTTTTGCGTGTCAACCAACACAGACATTATTATGAATTATTATTATATAATATTTTTCTTACGTAAGTGGCCTCTCTGTCCAGACCAGAGCTTGAGGTCTTGATTTTTGCAGTGATGCTTGCAGCTCATTTCCTGGGTGTCCTACTTACACTTCTTCTACCTGATAGCTCTGGTCTGAAGTAGGATGAAAAAATATCCCCTTAGTTCAGCTGCGTGGGGGCTCACACTGTGTTGAATACCAGAGAAGAGGTTGCTTACTTTTTAATGTTTTCACACTGAGGTGATCAAAGCAATATATTATATCCTGCACTTCAACAGAAAATAGCAACATGGGGCTGTTCCAGTGGTGGAGTGTTTAGAGGGGGACACATAGTACAAGATAAAAAAAATAGAACAGGGGAGAGGGAATGAAAGACGACAAGAGCTGAATGTATAATGACATACAGATTGCAGGGCAGGGGGAGAGAGTCAAGTCACAGATTTTTTTGATGGGATTACTTTGTGTTGGTAGATTAGGAAAGTAAACTGCTTTGACCCCAGGTTGTCCACAAAAATGTATCAGGATCAGCTCATTCCTCCTGGGTCTTCATACACAGATTTAGTTTAGTTCTTAAATGGGTTTAATTTATTAATTCATCTGTCAAATGAAGTCTATTTTTATTAGCACAGGGAGATGGGCATTTTGTTGATGAATAACACTGTGTAGCACGCCTGGGTGTGCCTGGTCCGGTGGGGGGCAGAGACAGAGAGACGGGCTTTACGCTGATGCCTTTTATTTCCCATTATTTCATTAACACAAAATAATACCTATTTGCAGCAAACAAACAAAAACAGACACGTCGAAGAAAATACCCATTCCTGGGAAACCCAAAAGAAGCAGCTTTTTAATTTTAAAACAAAATAATAATGCCTCAAACACAACCAGCCACCACACAGAATTTTCTAGACTAACCATCTCTGCTGACTCTTTTTAAAAGTATTTGATTGTTAGCACCTGATTGTTATTAACATCAGTGAAACCACAGTCAGGTGCACAATGAGGTCCTTTATGGTGTGCCCCCACCAGGTTGGCTGTCCATCATACCATTCAGGAGTTGAGGGCCTGGCTCCCAGCTGCATGCTACAAAGGGGTTGCCTTTTTTCTGACTTTCTAACTTAACTTCTAAGTCTCTCATACCCTCCATAAATTAATACATTTTATATATTCTGCATAGCATGATTCCCTTCTATTCTCCTTCATGTGTAAGACATGGTGGTCTAGTGTGGAACAGAGGTCTTATATTGCAGTTGTTGTTTCAGTGACTTGTGGACCAGGAGAACCAGCTCTGTAGAGTGCTTTACTTCTGTATGCTGCTTTACCAGACTGGGTTCGGAGTTAGGACTGAGGAGATGGGTGGTAAATTTCAGCTTTATTGAGCATTCACTCATTTGATACACGCAGCATTCTGAACAAGTTATCTTGGACAGTTCCTTTCATGCAGGCAGAGCGCGCAAAAACTGCTGCAGCCATGTGGCTTCAGGGGTAATGTAAAGTGACACAGTTTAAACGAGTAATTACTATGGTCCATTTTGGCTGTAATTTTAAATGAATTAGATAAGATAAGAAACTCGTCACTGTATAATTATGAAATGCAGCCACCTTGAATATTTTCAACGCTTTAAAAGCAACACTTAATGTCACACTCTCTGAAGGAAATTATTCCTGTGCTTTGTGATTTATGAGTTTGAATGATGTGGTGAACCAAGCTAAAAAACTTCAGCAGCATTCGGTTTATCGCTTTAAAAACACCATGGGTGAGGCAGAAATAGAAAACGAATCTCTTAACCCTCAATAGAGAATATTATTACATTCCAACGGAACTACACAGTGCCTGCCTCACTCCCTGTGTCTTTGCATTTGTTTCTGCCCTGCAATGAACTGGCATCCTGGCTTGGATAAGTAGTTATGGAAAATGAATGTATTACTAGTTACATTAAATAAGCTTAGAGAGTATATTTGACTTTTTAAGGAAAAGTGTGTCAAAGGAAATGTCAAACATCTCTATTTTATTGCATTATGTTTGCACCTTAGTTGTATGTCTTAACTCTTTAAGGCATGTGTCAGGGTTTGCGATTCATTATTAGCACGTTATTGACAAACCTCTTCTCTGTACACATATGTTACATATTTGTGTCGTATGATTTCAATCTTTCCTGTAATGGTGTTTCTTTTGAAAATACTATAAAATGCAAAACACTGTATTAAAAAATTAATAATGTACCAAATTAATAATAAGGAACTTATGTTATTTTCCTTATTATTTCTCCACCAAATATTAGAACGAATCGCCCAATTTTAACAAGCCGTTCTAAAATAATAAATACACTAAATGGACAAAAGTATTGGGCCACACCTCTTAATCATTGAATTCAGGTGTTTCATTCAGTCCCATTGCCACAGG
>JAOVYW010000044.1:947024-986530 GCA_025775045.1 Hiodon tergisus
ATGTTGAATAGGCAATATTCCATCAACCCACCACAGACATTAATCACAGTCTTTTCTTCAGCTTAAGTTTTTACAATGCTTTCATTAAAAAAATAAAAAGCCGATGATACGGACACAGACACGTGCACATTACATATTAGCAACAATAGCTAATGCGTAGCTAGCATTTTCAGTCCTCCAAGTTTCAAACCTTCTACGTTTCAGCAGGGGAAAAAATCTGTTATTCAGAATCATTTCTAATTTTAGACACATTTTATGCTTTTGAAGTAGTAATAGCATAAAAAGGTGTAAGGAAAAAGCGACACAGGCAATTTTACAAAGCCAATTGTTTATTCTGAGTACTGTTTTTACTGTACTGCTGGGTGTGTCACAAAGAAGACTGCCACACTTTACATTTAAAAAGGTCAGTGCATCATCTTTTAAAAACAAAACTATCAAAAACATAAAAGACTCTTCTGGTATTTGGTATCAATGTTATTAAGGAATTTTCTTTTTTTTATTTTCTTGAATCCCCTTTAAACAATAACATTTGCGTGAATACATTAGATTTTTGAAATACCCTAAAATTTTGTACTGGTGAATTCCAGCTAACATCATGTTAGTTTGTTAAGCAAGGATGCTTTTCAGAAACTGTAACACCACCAAAAATCCAACTGACATAAATAAATAACCCTGAATGATTGAGGAACAAATAAAGCGATACCCCTGCTATCTAGGCCTGGTCTTGACTGGATGTCCAAAAGATGCCTGGTAGAAACAGAGTGTGACTGAAATAGAGGAAAAGTAAAAATAAAAGGTACATTTCTGAATGAAATTCCCCATTTATATTTAGGACAACTCCATAGAGACACATTTTTGTCTCCTGGTCCATAGTTATGGAATGCATCAATTTTTGTAAAAAAAAAAAAAGCTGAAAGTTAAATTTATAGTAAGCTATACTAAACTGCTCATTTTCGTCACAAGAAGGGTCAAAATTATAGCTGGTTGAAAATGTTTCTATCTTTTAATATTTAAAAGAGGAGTTTATTAGTCATGAAAATTATGGCATGAAGTCATGCAATTGTAAATGGTTCTGAAGAGAGGATTCAGTCTTAAAACTGTGTTTCATAAACCACACATATTGTCAATCCACATGGTGACACAAGTCATGTTAGGTGACACGAGTCATTTCCACTAAAACAGAGCAATTGAACGTCAAACATAGTAAAGTTAAATGCATTGTTTCCAGTCATTACATAAATGTGAGACAAATCAACATTATCTGATTCCACATAGAAAAGGAATATGCTGTATACTACATGGCTTTGAGAAGGTGGTTCATTGATTCTGGTAGGGGATTTTAAAACCCACCTATATAACCACTCCCTCTCTTCTGGCTTCCTTCTGCGGCGCTAGCCCTTTGACCTGCCGCTAACACCCCGCCCTCCAGTACTCAAGGCTGGCAGGCAACTTGACCTGGTGGTCACAGGGAATTGTGAACCAGCTAACCTGACAGTGACCCCATTCCAGCTTCTCGATCAACACCATGTCTCCTTTCTCCCTCTCCCAACTCCAAGTCCATCTCCAGCATTCCCACCATTGACACATTCAATCGAAGTCGACGCTCCTTCTCTGTCACATCTCCATCATCCACGGTCACGCCATGATCCATGTGTCATCTTCTTCTCTAACAAGCCAGAACATAATCACCTCTTACCCTGTCCTCTCCCCACTAGACCAGTTAAGCCTTCTTGTTAGATAAGGCAAGGCTAGAAGTTGTGGGGGAAAATGTAGGAAAGGTCAACAGCATCTATATCCACGGCTACACACGGCTACACACAGTGGCACAATGAGATCTCTGCTCGAACAACCATCAATCTGCTCCTTTCATCTCTTGCCTGAGGTTCTGCACCTCATACAATCCCACCAACTAACTACTTGCCTGCTTGATTTGATCCCTTCACCTCTGTTGTCTTCCCTGAGAGAATTGGGCTAGGTGGTTGCTACCCTTGAAAGGATCACCTCACAATGCTCATACTGGATGAGGCTTTGAATGCTTCTCAAAGCCTCCAAACAGATGCTCCACATGTGTCTGTGCTTGGTCCACTTCAGTTTTTGCTTAACACCAGCACAACTTGATGTGTTCCTTACCCGCGTTACCTGCCAGATTTTCTACCATAGTTCGTTCCCTTTAGTTCATAGATACCTTATCATACAAAATCACCATATGCTTCAAAGTGATCTCAACTGGATGTTTCTCCAATATCTCAAACTCATGAAGAAAGGGTTACTTTACATACTGGTCGAGTATTCACTCTTCCCAATCATTGGTGGAACTATGGGCGTTCCCCCACAGACTGCTTGGAACCACCAATGCCATTTGCAGATGCCTGAAGGTTTTTTTCCTTTTGCCTGTTTCTCACCACCAAGTTCACCCAACTAGTCCAGGTCTTGGTAGTCTCTGGCTGTGCCTACTGCAACTCCTTGCTGGCTGCTTTACTGACTCCAGCTTATCCTGCTTAGGTTTCCTTGCCTCCCTCCACCTTCTGCAGCTTGAATCAGATGTAAGACCTGGTGCTGGCCATCCAGGCAGGAAACACTCTCCTACCTACAAGCTATGATCTGACTGTACACCCCTACCAGACAAATCTTCTCTTTAACAGCAGGTCATCTGGTCATCTTGTCAAATGCTATCAGACCCCTCCTCTTCCACCTTAGATCTTTGTATTCCCACCTCTAGATTAGTGACAGTGCGTCAAGACAACAAGTATATTAACAGCCTAAATTTGTCTTAATTTTAAAATGTAGAGCCTGTGGTTAAGCCTTGAATTGGTTATCTATGAATTAACTTTAATTTGGTTTACTAGTCGCTCTGTAGGAGAGCATCAGCCAATTAACAAAATCCCCCAAAAATAAAAAAGATGTTGAAAAAATGACTTCCAGGCAGACACCTCTTGGGTGTGTGGTGAGTAACTGTCGGGGTCTGGGCAGAAATTATGAACCTCTTAGCTTTGAACACCTGTCTCCCGGCAGGAATCCAGACAGTCTGGAAGACTAGCCGTTCTAATACTGGGAATACACAGCATACCCTTTTTCAGTCTGAGGAGAACATATTCAAAGCGGCTGGAGTTCTTCAGTTAAAAACAATCTTGGAAATATTCTAAATGAACTGACTGCTCCTCACTCTGGCCAGCCAGGTTTGGTGGATTTTATTCTGCTGGGTGGGTAACAAGGTGTAGGATGAGAGTATTGCATGCATTCAATGAGGCCAGTTAACGCTTCTAAGTGACTATATTCAGTTCTTCAGCAGGACTAAAACTTTACCTGCACAGAGCTGAGGTACAGAAACCTACATGTGGATCAACAAACATGATTGATGAAACTATTTCCAATTTACATAAGGGATATTTGGTGGGCTTAATGAGAAGTTTACCAGGCCAGGAGGGGGCCCTGTCACGGTACTGAACTGCTTCTAAAAATACCCCGCTGTATACATTCATAAACAAAAAAACTATGTTAGAGAAGAACCTTGTGATCAAGTAGACAAAAACTAAATATATCAATACACATTGGGGAGGGGATATGTATCACATACGGTTACACTAAGGATAAGTGTCAATAGAATCACACCGTAATACAATCCCATGCAAATCCTGTAATAGCACAGACACAGTAGCTTCCCGGGGCTTATTTATTCATTGTCTTACTTAGAAGACAAATGGAGGAATGAGACACTAAAAATAATCCTAGTCATTATATGTATTTGGGGAAAAAAGTCTAAAAAGGCAAAATCCCCTAAACCAGTTCTAGTTTCCTGCTTCAATGTCCTAGTTTCTAAAAAGATTTATTCCTATAACTTTAGTTTGCCCCAAGCAAAATGTAGTATATACATAACTTGAAGACAATCTATTTGTAGTAGAAGATTTTTAACATTTCACTGAAAAAATATAGTGTCTAATGGTGCCGGGTTTTCTTCTCTGCATTGCTGAATCCTCTTCTGCTGGTCCTGGCCGAGTGGTCAGTATTGAAAGGACAGAAGTGACCAGCAATCCCAGACCAAGACTGCCCTCTGATGGGAGAAAACAGCGATTTGGTTATCTACAGCAAACGCAGGGAAGGCCACGTCCTTCCTTCTGCAGTGAAAATGACTAATTGCTACAGGAAAATGTTGCACACAGCAATGACCTTCTGTAGACATCTGAACGAGCAATGCCACCTTCCCCTCAGCTCTTCTCCAAGTCTCTTAGCTAGGATGCCAAATATTTTGGGAAATCGAAATTGCCACTTTTCTCTCTCTTTACAATCAGCACTTGAATGACTCATTCCTCCATTTTAGATGGTAAACATTAGACAATGCAACGCTCCTGCCCATGTAGACCTTGGACTAAAACACAGCTGGTCTATAATTGCATCTTTAGCAGTGTAATGATGATGCAATAATAATAATAATAATAACAATAATTTACAATAATAACAATGTTTATCAAAACTGACAGGGAATTACGGTAAAAAAAAGAAAGAAGCGATTGCAGAATGAAAATAGTCCTCTAATGTTTGTACCGACGTTTGCCAGCTAAACAAACTGGCATCCAGCATTGGCAATCCTTCAGTGAGATAGAATTCCATCTGTATAAGAAATTGTCCAATCCTGACATCATCTTGGAGCCAAACAATGAGCCTTGAAACGTGGAATGGGTAAATATGAAAATAATTCCTCAAGCGTGCAATCATTCTCTAGACTGTGGAACCGCAAAAAAAAGGGATCGATCGAGGCAAATTGATCTATCCAGCATCTCAAACGTGAACGCGATAGAGAAGGAGAATTTTAGCATATTGCAGATATTAGTTTTTAATGAGTTTTAAAGCCACTGCTGTGCTTTGTATTTAGCGGGGGAAACCCATCATCATTATTGTATTACTTCCAACAACTATGGTCGCATACGCTTCTAATTTAAGCTTCCATTTAGAATTATATAAGATAAAAATGTCAAAGTAGTGCAAATGACAATGCTCTTTTGTTTATGATGAGTCAAGACTGCTAACTTTAATTAATTTAAACTGTTTTCTCCTTTGGTCTCATATGAGCAGCATTACAAATGAAAATTGGTTTTTGAATTGGTGTCAACATATAAATAAATAGATACGAGTCAAAACAGCTCTCGCACTTATATAATTTAAATAAACTTTTTTCCAAATTCACAGAATTCTGTAACTATAATTTGACTTGTAATGAACTCATTAAATCCTATCTGCGAACAGCACTGATTGCTGTTCTCTGTTTATCTGGTACTCTGTAAAACGTGTTAAGTTCAGTTTTCTTTTATTGTTGTCCTGTTGTTTATGAGAACATTGTCTTCACCCTTTGGGCATGAATGATTCTGAATTATAAATGTGAAACTGCGTTTTGATGGGGCTGGGCACGCTCCCTTAATGTTCTGTTTTTATTATTGTTAAGTGTTATATTACTAATACTACTCTTCTTCCACCTTGGGGCATATATATATATATATATATATATATATATATATACATATATATATAAACAAAATAAAATGAAACATGTAAATATATGAATATAGGCCTATAATGTCACCGCTTACAAAAGAATACAACCTGACATCTTTCTTGTACATGATCTTGTTATTGCTGCTGGACTATGCTTAAGTATCCCGGCATAAGATAAACATCTTTGGTTCTTTGAAACCATACATACTTAAAAATCTCGAGTACCTCGCTGGTGTTGACTTGGACTTCCCTTGGATAATTCAGATGTTTAAATTTGTCTACGTTTTCTTAAATTAAACAAAGAATAAATCTGTAATGGTAGCAAATTATGCTATAATATCTTTCCTTAATTAATCGTAATGTATTCACCCATCTGAAGTTTAGCCCCCTTTGCACTTTAACATCCAGGCTGGTTCATTCTTAGTGTGATGCGTGCACTTGTGTCACATTGTTACAGTCCTGTAAGTCAGCAAGTCAGTTTGTCTGTTCGCCAAGACCAAGCCGTACTGGTTGACTCACTTGTGGATATTGTTGACCTATGAAGGAATAATTCAAGTATTAAAATGTTTAACATTAAGACCTGAATGCAAGCCTACTTAATGGTTCAGTCAGTAAAGGTCCTATAACTTTTAACCCAACACTGTCTTATCTCACCCCAAACATCCCCCCAGCTTTCCTTTTGTAACCCTGCACGTGGCACCATGGGGTCAGGCTCTTAACAAAGGGACTGGGGAAATGTTGGCTGCCTATAGAAAAGAAAAATATTAAACAAAACCACCGTCCCGTGGTATTTACATTCACAACAATAGTTCTGCAGACATTATAATGGAGCACTGTGCCTTTAAAATGTAAATTGTCAAAAAAAACTGCAAGGTAACAGATGGGGTGTAGAGAGAACAGAACAGAACATCTATTTAACGACAAAGATTAAAAAGAGAAGACATTCTCAGATATTTACATTTATACAAAATTTAATTAGCGCATTACCTGCCTAACTAACATAATGAAAGCCAAACTAAAGTTCTTTTTTTCTTAACTTTTTCAATTGGTGATGGCATTCAACAACTTTGCAGTTGTCTGTAAACTATGGTCCCGCGAGACGGTTGAGATTTAACTTATGGTTCAGAATTTCCAGATCTGGTAGGGTGATAACGGTTCACCCTAATGTCTACAATTACGATACATCTTTTTAATTCCTGGAAAGTTTTTGTGACTTCTATGGTGGCATGATGACTTTGACTTGGTCCAGCGCTAGGTAACGCAAAATTGTATTTGAGCTGAGCCATGTCTTGTTCCCCGTAATTGATGATGGCATTTCAGATTGATTTCTAACCATAATATCATGGGTGGGGCCTGCTCTCCCCATTGAGTAACATTTATCATATCGCCATAAAACAAACAGGCAATTGCTCCATAGTGCAAGTTGTCAGTATTAATCAAAGAATGTCAGTGTGGCACACTGCTGGGAAACGTGCCCACATGCAGCTCCTGGACGTGCCCAAGTTGGCTCTGACTGACAGGCAGCCAAGAGGGACACACCCAAAACCAGGACCTCACCAATACACCTGAGTGGCGTTTGAATAATGTGACCAACCTCAAACGCAAGCCAATGAAACATTTTTAAAGTAAGAAAGCTGTCTGAGGATGGTTTTAGACTGAAAATTCAGTTTCCTGACTTTGGCCAGGTTTTCTTGTTCTGTGTTAGTAGTGACCTAGAAAATAACTGCTGTTGCATTTCTTGAGAGCAATGCTTTCGCTATTTCAACGAAATAATAAATCAATAACCTCAGTTTTTAACCATCTTATTTCAGCCGGCATGGATCTGAGACTTAAGAAGGGAAAGGGAGACCAGGATACTTGGATCTGACTTTATTTAACTAAACAGTTAATCATCACCACTGACAGGCACCAGCTGGATTGGGACTCGTGGCAACCCCTAGTCTTTCTGGCACACCGCTCTGCGGTGCTGGAGTCTGCCACATGCACCTCGACCCTGCTGATGACGGGTTGGGGGGCTGCAGAACCCGGCTATGTTGGTGTTCAGCCGCCCACCTGGCTCGGAGGTACTTCTCCCTGGACCTGAGTATGCCCAGTAAGGACCAGATGGACACTGCCCGTGAATAGGTCAGAGTGCCAAATCCAGGCGGCGAGCAGCAGCTAGAGCCAATCCGATGTCACTCAGGAGACGAGGCAATGTAGGGGGGCCAGTTTTGATGTTCCAGCCTTAACCCGCCCGGGCTCGTTTCCCAAAGCTGAACAGTGCCTGGATGTAATTGTGATCCTCTCTGCACATTTTGGGTCTCTGCTTTTAGCTAAGTTAACTCATATATTTTCTCATCAGGAACAAGGCTGGGATGTTTCCACTGGCAAAAACAGAAAAAAATAAAATTTTCCCTAATACATTTTTTTTAAAGCAACAATAAAAAAGGGCATAACCCAAAGTTGGCAAAATCGTTAAAAATCTCTAAAACAAAAATGTTATGGTTTCCTAAAAAGCAGTGTTTTAAGGAAGAGAGCCTCACCCTGAAATGCAACTGTTAATAGTCATGACCAAAAACACTGTATACAACTCAAAGTGGTTGAAACCCCATAATTCAGTCCTTCCAGAAATTCTCTTCCTCCTGTAGAATTCCACAGAAAGGGGAACATTATGAACGGTGAACAGAGTAAGACTGTAAAACAGCTGTAAACAGCAATCCTTAATATAAAGTTCCATGCTGGACAGCCAAAGTCAATGTGATTTGCTGTTTCTGAGAAGAAGAAAGTCCTACGGTGTCAATTTTAGCCTTAGTTCAACTGCACGGACAGTATGTTCGACATTTCTGTGAGAAAGCCCTGACAAATTTGCTATACCTGCACAAAATCACATTTCCTTTCAGTCTGCTGAGTTAACTTGTAATTTTTCTCGTCTGCAGAATGTATCGTGGGTCACAGGAGTATACATCGTGGGTTACTAGCCAGCAGGGTGAGTGCGATCAGCGTCATGAATAAAGTCGGGGAATTTGGGAGGTGAGGTTTCCCTTCCTAAACTGGCACAGTGCGTATGTGTTATATCTGAAATTTGTGGTGGTTTTAAATCAATTTTTGACGATTTTCACGTGTGTAAACCTTCAAATCAACTGCGTTTCAACGGTTGATTTGCTTTGTAGTTTTTAACTGACCTGGATTAAAGTAAAGGAATCTGGGCTATTAGTATTTTGGCTTGGCTAGTAGAAATTTAGCCCACAGGCCAGTGCCAAAAATCCTCAATTTATACATCCTTGTGTTTTTTTTATTTTGTTTTTTTGAGCGTATTTTATTTATGAGTTTAACTTGTTTTTCATGTTGATTTGTTATGAGACATATGTCAGCTTTGACTCAGTGGGTGTCATGTTGGACCTCTGTTCACAATCCTACTCGTGAAAATGGCAAACCAAAGCCTGTATTTTAAAATTATATGTTTCCTTGAAAAGCTTAAAAGAGCAAACAATGGCATGAACCCTTCAGAAAGAAAAACGTAGAGAGAATTAGCGCGAGAGATACCGTGTGACGGTGCGAGAAAGGATAAAGGAGGGAACTAAGAAAATCTCGAGTGAGAAGGAAAATAAAGAGAGAGAGAGGACGGGGAGAAATTGGCGAGAGTGTTAGAGGAGAGGGTTGTTGTTTTGGCGTGGTCTCAGCCCATAGGGGCCGGGTGTGAAGAACTGGAAGCTAATAAAGCAAAACGCTGCAAGCGCGTCCCAAAGAAAAGTGCGTCTGCTCTTTATATAAGAGAAACTGTTAGAAGGACAAAATCCGCTTGCTTGGAGACTTACCACAACGCTACAATATATTTCGTTTTTTCTTAAATAAAGTCTTAAATTACACATTAACATCAATATATGTAGAGATTTAAACTGCATATGTAAAAAAATCTATTTTTCTCACATTATGCTGCTATAACCATGGTTAAATGTGATTAAAATAAAGCTGGGAAAGGCTTTTTTAAATAAGCCAACCGCTTTAAAATGCTTCAGTTAGACAGAATTCAAATTGATAAACAATTTATCCTCATGGCAGCAAAACGATTTGCTCATGGCTCTTTGTTTTTTATGTGATTAAATAATTTTTGAATCAAAGTGCTGGAACCAGATTCGGTTTTTTTTTTTTGGTAAAAGACTTAAGTGACTCGTGTGCAACTAAAACATCTTATAATGTAGAAAAGAGAAAACTTCGTTCATCTGACATAAACCCTCGGTTCCAGTGAAAATACATAACCATAACTAGCGGCCGTTAAAAAGGGAGATTCCGCAGGGCATTTGGCATGGGATGAGGTAGGCAGCCGGGCAGCCAGCCTATTGGCAGTTTGCTATTGACAATCTCAACTTTCAGTCAAAGCCACTAAAACAGAAGGAGCAAAAACCAAACTGTTGGATGAGAAGAGAGACTTTCCAGCAAAGCATGGCTGGTAAGCGGTTAGTTTGATTGCGGGGTTCCTTCTCACATGGACGGGAATGCTGATAATCTATGGGGATCGAGAAATGCATGAGTCTGATGCCGAAAAACCCCATGGTGTTGGCAACACAGCAAGTCACAGGAGTATAGATCATTTTTGTTCACAGGCTCTAAAAAAGGAACCAGCATGCTAAAAGTTAGCATCAAAAAAGATGTGACTGCGTTGGTTTTGCAGTTGATATGGTCACGTCAACTGTGCATACGTACTGCGTGTTTCATAGATTATTATTATTAAATCGTCCCCTCTTCCAGTATCCTTCTCTTACCGAGTTCAAGCGATCAGATGTAGCTCTTATTTTGCATCCAATTTTCAGTTTGCTCAAAGGAAATAACCCGAATCTCTAACGCTTCAAATAGTCAGATAAATAATCTTTATCTCTCAGCATTACTATTTTTACAGTTATCATTGGGAAATACAAACCTCTTACGCAAAAACAGCAAGTAAGACACAAAATATAAATTAGTCCTTTTCAGTTTGCGCAAATAAAAATTAATAATTCAAATGTGTAATTGATCACAAAACGCAGTCACTTCAGTCATACGGTACAGAAGAAAGAAAATTAACAGAAAGTAGACAACCATATAAAAAGATGGATTGTGTAGAAAGCTGACGCAAATTAATTGGTAAATAATTCAGAAAATAGTCAGTTCAAATGTCATTATTTACTCTCCATTACTAGGAAGATAGAAATTCTTTCTTAAACAAAAACATGCCTTTTTTCTGCTTTTTAAAATGTGAAATGCTTTGGACGATATCCATTTTGCAGATGCGTTTCCTTCCCACGGTGTGTATTTCTTGTCGCAAAGTGATTGGCTGTTCAATATTGTTGGCTTTTATTATTGGCTGTTCATCAGTTCAATAATGTAAAAGGAAATCCAGTACCACCTGCTGTTTATTTCATTGAGCTATGGATACAGGTCTGCATCTTCAAAATATGAGCAGTGTGAGGAAGGCTTGTTTCAAACAACCCAATATTTTATATTAGAAAGTAATAAAAAATAGAAATACTAATATAAAGGTAAGAAAAAAGAATTTTCTTTTGTAAAGTATGTACTGATAAACAAGATTAGCAGAGTGGATGTTTATTCAGTGGAGCCTCAAGAGAGATTACGTAGGATAATATAAAATGGTAGGAGGTCATCCTGCCAGGCCCTAAAAAAGTGTCTTTCCTCCATTCTGCCTGTCCTAACAGCTATAGGCTTTTGTAATGTAATAACCCAAATACGAGCGTTCATAGGCACCATTAGTTTAAAACACTAAGTACTCATTTGTGTAATAGTTTATCACTTCTATCCTTGGACTGTCACTGGTGCTTCTACCGGTGATCTCGAAGATGCTAAGGGTTTTGTACGATTGATGGTAAATTCATCACTAAATGTCTCCTGAAACAAATTGAAATCTGAATGGACTGAAATGTAATAAATACATTTGAAAACCTAAAGAATGCTCAGCAATTCCCTCTGCACATATCGGTCCATAATTTGCCCATAATAAAGCTATCCCAGCGCAACCGTTCCCAATACTTCTATCAACTGTCAGCCTAAATATCATTAATGTGTCAGTGTATACTTTTCAGCATCAATGTTCAGAAAAATAACCACACTAAATCAGAACATTAAAATTTAATTCTATTAGCTGCTTTCTTCCAAAAACTCATTCATTCACTTGCTGGGTATTTACTGAAGCGATTCATGTTGAGTACCATGTTGAGCTTGAGGATACAACCAGCAACATTTGATTAAAAGTCTCCTTAACCACTGCACCATCAGCCTACCTCCCGGTGGGTATTCTTGATCTGACCAACTCTATTGAAGGTTTTTTTTTCTTCACCTGGGAACTAATTCTTCTGTCATCCACCACGGTTGTTTTCCGTGGTTTTCTTGGCCTTTTGATGTTCCTGAGCTCACCAGGGCGTTCTTTCTTTTTAAATAATGTACTAAATCATTGATTTGGCCACACCTAATGTTTTTGCCATCTCTCTGACGGGTTTGTTTTAATTTCTCAGCCTAATGACGGCGTGCTTCGCTGGCAGTGACAGCTCTTTGGCCTTCATATTGAGGGTTAACAGCAACAGATTCCAAATGCAAATGCCATACTTGAAATCAAATCTAGACCTTTTATCTGCTTACCTGTAATTGAACTAATGAGGGAATAACACTCACCTGGCCAATGAACAGCTGAGCAGCCAATTGTCCAATTACTTTTGGTCCCTTAAAAAGAGCGTGACCACAGTGCTGTAATTCCTACACCATTCAACTGATTCAGATGTAAATACCCTCAAATTAAAGCTGAAAGTCTGCACTTATTTATTTTCAACTCCAACATGCTGTGGTAGGGTCCAAAATATTTATTCAAATATTTATGACCTGACTGTAATAAGTACTAAAAGGCTTAGTAATATGACAGTCTACACATTATTCATTTACTAATGGCTGTGTATCTGAGTCAATGCAGAAATAAGCATACACACGTGTAACAGAAATCAAACTTCTCTATTCCTCATCTACTGAATAATGCAAATCATATAATAATGAGTACGTCTGTGCCATCACCACCTAAAGGGATTCAGTTATTTCGCCTTATACAACGGCTCACATTAATTTCTGATTTCTGATTGGTCGACAGGTGTGCATTCAAATCACATGAGAATATGGCCAAGACGTAGTTCCAGCAGAAATGACCTGCTCAGAGTTCCAAATCAGTCCGCTCACGTTCAAATCCCCAGGGAATTGGGGTAACAAATTGTACTCTTGTCCTTGCTCTAACAAGGCATAAACCCAAATCACAGGTCTAGAATATGAAAGACTGCCAACGGCTACACCACATGAAAATTCTATAAAGGTGGGGAAAACACAAACCTGCTATAAAAAACAATTCATATATTCAGCATACGGTCTTTTTGCCAGAATATATCTCAGTATCTAAAATATTTATTTTGCGGGTATTGTTATTCAGTGTTACTTACAAATGTGATATTGCCATTATGTATATTTAACACAACAATTCACTGTAAGTACCGTTCTCAACAGCAGAATTAAAACTGCAGACTTCTGTTTTGAGCCCTGTATTTTAACCCATAAGCCCTCAATGCCTGAACCCTTTAGTGTGACTGGTTCGATCCTCGAGGATCCTCAGCCAAAACCCTGACAGGAATTCCAGTAAAATACTTTCTATTCTCTGTGAGGAGCTTTGGTGACGGAATTTATTTTGCGCATCATGCCTTTCTCTCTGTAGAGCGCTGGTTCATCAACAATTAATGTGGCACAGGAGCATTACATCACATCCCTAGCAGGGAAGGTCCACATCACGCAGTCTCACTGCTTATTAAAAGCCTTGGAAGACTTTCCAAAGGTCCTTCCGTAGCTTGCACTTTTTCTGCTTCTTCTCAAATTTGAATCCTCACATCAGCTTGTGTAACCTACGTGTGTCGGCACACCGAACCCCTGAAAGGGAATTGGCCCAGCATGGCACAACCTACTGATTAGAGGTTAGCTCATTGAGCTTAAGACTCTGTCCTTATTTCAGGGGACCAATCTACAGGGTTACATCACCTTCAGTTCTTCAAGCAAAACTAAATGTGCACACGGAGTGACACATGTGCAGACCTGTGCAGATCTGTGCTGATGTAAGACACAGGTATTTATTGAATCCAGGAGCCATGGTGGATGTCCTTGGGTTTGTTTAAAAATGTATTAGGTTGTTATGAATATGAATTCAATATGAACTGTGTGGGCTTGAGGCAGAGATATGAATCTTTGTTTTTTTATTTTATTTTTACGTTAAAACCGGCCAAAAATAAATGCAGTTATTTTAGCTTTAAATATTGCAAAAACCTGTGTTCATACACAATAAACATGTCCTCCCCAAGATTTGATGAGACCCCATGACGGCCTCTGGAGCAGCACAAACAAAGGTGCATGGTGTGTGGAGTGGGGCTACCCAGAATGACAGAATGAACCATGTGTTATTGGCTAACTAATGCTAGGTAGCTAGCAAGGTAGCGGATGTGCCAACATTAGCAATGCAAGTAAGCCAACGATATTATTTTGTTTTGTGTGACGTTAGGTTATTGCTTTCTCTGTGTGCTGTATTTTATCTTTGTGCTGTTGAGGGAGCCAGATTGTCAGGGATCGTCTTTGTTTGAGTTGGTTGTGACACTCATCGTTCTTGTTGTTTTGCAAGGAAGTCTCCAATTGAACAAAGTTATTTTTGTCAGTCAGCTACATTCTAGTACATAAAGCAATTGAAATAGCCAGCAGTAGGTCTGTAAAGAGAATGGGAGAGAAGTTTGTGTACACACATTACTAAGCAACCGTGCTTCTCTACCGTCCACACGTCGCTAAGCAGTGCAAGGTGAAATGTAAATGGCAGTATTCGGTCTGGGGACGGGCGAGGCCTCATAATTATTAGAACTGTTCGGGCTGGGCTAAGGTGAGGTTAATTTTGTGGGTGAAATGGTGTGAAAACTAGTATGTATTTAAGGATCTATAATTTATTTTGTAATTGTCTCCAGACAATGGCATCAGTGTTTAATTGATTAGGGAAATGTAATGCTTCCAGAATCAAATGTGGTGTTGCCTGTTGGTGAAAGAAATTAGCTTATGTTGGTGAGTTCTGCCTCTGTCCTCACAATGCAGTGTTGAAAGTAGAAGTGTGTACAAAATTACGATACACTCCAACAACACACCTGCTGTCAGTTTACATGGTCCCATTAGTTTTTTTTGCCTCCACTATATCAATTGGAGAAGTTGCGTGATGGATGCGTCTGTCTTTTCTCTATTATCGAAACAAACAAAAAGAAAATGAAAGATTAATGACAGTGTTTAGACTAAAGGGGGTTATTTGTCCAAAGTTGAATTTCTCCTCCAAACGGTCCCTTGTTCGGTATAATATTTCATCTCTCCGTTCATTCTGCAACAGCTTGTGGGCAAGGCAGTGTGTTTTTTCACATGGTGCTATCACTTGGAATAATTTCTTACAAAGGAAAAACTAGAGCAAAGAATATAATTTATTACTGAATATCAAAGTTGAAAACACGCTTTCAAACAATCCCTTTCCCTCACGCTTAGCACAAATCAATGCATTCATCAGTGCTTTCACATTGACATACAAAAAAAAAAAATTAATTAGAGAGCTGTAGAAACCAAAGTGAGACCTCTGTTTCAATGGGAAGTGAGATCACTCACAGTTTCAGAGCCACTCTGTCTTACACAGGTCTCCAAGGTGCTGGAGCCAACAGGGCAGGTTGCCAGGCCATTATGGGGGAGGCGTGCACACTGACTGAGGAAATTCAGAATCCCTACTCACCTTGTCTGTGAGATGTGAGGAGGGGATCTGATGTAGACCACAACGGGGAGACTCTGCTTGTATTCAGAAGTATGAGCCAGGGTTTAACTCTAAAAGGGAGGAAATGCCATTCAAACAACGTTCATGGTTCAACATAAATGTATGGTCAGGTTGGGCACAAAAGGCAAGCAGAATAATATTAATAATAATAATCTCTATCAAACTAGGTACCCGGTATAATGTAAGATAACAAAGACATCTTTGTAGAAAATGTATTATCTGTCAGAACAGAACAATTATTAAAGTGTATGTTCGAACAGTGGTCCTGCTAGCCAATGATGTCGTCTGAGATTCGCCTGAAATTACATTTTTGGTGATTATTTGTAAAACAAAATCTGTGCCTGAGACTTCAAAATATATCAATGATTAAAATAAACCAAATATTTATCTTACTTGGTTGTTCATTTCTTTAGTATGGTTTACTTTTGGTATTGTAACAGTTTACCTTTTTTGCAGATTTTCAAACAGAAAACAAAAAGAGGCAGGAAGATACCTAACTCTTGCCTTGTGGCCTACAGGGTGGTTTTTTCGTAGTGAATGAGATCATTAAGAACTAATGTCTTAGTCGCTTTGAGGGTTTGTGTACATCATTAACAGCAGATTGTTAAATGGCTACAAAATATCAATACGGAGCCTCCAGAGGGGCCCAGTTTATAAAAGGTGGTTATGTCACTTGAAACTTGTGACCGGGAGAGCACAGTTGGACAAGACCCCCGAGCTGCACTGGGTAGAAATCGGAGGGGCTTCTCTCGGCTCATGCCCACCACTGTCTCTTCTCGGTTTACCAGGGTGTTTACCAGGGTGTGTAGCCTGCAGTGTGTAAAACCAAAGGCTTGTGGATTAGAGAAGAGTGCCCCTCCACCCTCCCCGAGTGTGGTGGCAGGATTCAGAGTTACGTGCTAAGAATCATCATCACAGTTTCTGGGTTCTGTGATTGGGGAGAAAAAAACTAAATAATGTCATAGCAAAACCATGAGTGCAGGTTGTGTTGCTGTGTGCCAGATTGCCAAAAACCAACAACTGCAGACTATTGTTGGGACAAAGGACCCTCTTTGCCCCGGGAGTGACATCATCAGCACTGACTCCAATGGTTTCAAATCTGCAGCGCATTTGGCACGAGGAAACCGGAAACGTCCAACTGCTTTAAAACCAGCGAACCAGTCCTTTTTTTCCGTCTCTGTCACTTCCTTCCTCCATTGTGAAACCATTGACCCGGCTTTGTAGTGTTTCGGAGGAGGTAGAATGAAAAGTTAGAACTCAATTAGATCTACCTCACAAGGACCTATCGTTAAGTTACTGGTCTTCTTGCGAAAAGGGATGGATACAAAAGCCTCTCGTTATCCCCCTCTGACTGCAACATTTTTCTCCCTGCACCAAGCCACGATGCCATGCATGGGCAACGCATTGTGCTCCTTGGATCTATGTTCCACCTTGCCCAAATAAACTGCTCGGTTTAATGTCTCATGATGCTAAACCGCAAATACGGCCGAGACATCTGGGCATAGATCAGCTATAGAACTGTTTGTAACATTGGGTGCAATGGAATGTTTTTCTCTGCTGATGATTGAAAATTGCTACTCTGCTTCCGAGTTGATTAAAAAGCCATATGCACTTCATTAACTTTCCATTTTTTACATAGATTTGTTACGCTGTAGCTCGGAGTGTATGTGAATTAAGATCTATGAGATTGTACTCCAATGTGTTTTCAGTAAATGTACAAAACAACAAGCTGTCTGTAGATGACTATATAGCCATATGCTTTTATTAACTTCTCTTTTTTATATAAATATTTGCATGCAATCTGTCTCACTAACTACAATCACTAATTAATTCAACATTCAGAGTAAATACGTCATTCTCGGTTCTAGATCGCTAGTAATAGTCCATTTAGAACAAAAAACTTTACAACTTGCCCCTTCTCTAAATGCCATTTTCCTTGCCTTTGTCTGCCCATAGTCAGTGCCACGTCGGGCCACTATGGCCAAACAACTTCGCTCTATTTCTTCCCTGTTCTTCCTTCCTTAACGCGTGCCCATTAGTCGTTTGCTGCGTTGAACTGTTGCAGTAAATCAAGGGTCTCAAAATCGAAACAGTTTGGCGCCACCTAGCGGATGAAAAGTATTTTTGATGCAACCAAAGTCAAACCAATTAATTTTTATTGGCACTTTGTAATAAAGAAATATAAATACATGTATTTAATTACTTTGTGTTTCCCATCCTAAATGGTGTGTATATTCCAGTTACAGTAGCTAACTAAGCGGATTTGATTCAACAGTTTTCTTGCCGTCAAAGAAGTTGAAGGAACAAAACAAGTAAAAGTGTCTCTGTTTGCATCAAAGGTGGTGAATTATTAAATATTGCATGAAATGATTTATCCAGAAAATATACAACTGGTTATTTTTAATTTTTTGTCGGTAACTATTTTTGCAAACTCAATTAGGTTTTTCCAGGGGTTTAATTGTAATAAAGCTAGCTAATTCAATTTGTGTTAGCTAATGTGAACCGATTATCAGCACTTTACACTTCAAACAAATACAGGGTTTGATGCCTAATCATCTTTTTACTTACCTGCCCGTCAATAACGGTGTACCCCATACATAGTTTGGTTTTAACATCAGTTCAGGCGATGATCAAAAACCAAATATGTTATATAAATTTTTTTTTTTGTTATGTTTTTTTTGTGATGTTTTTTTTGTCCCGGACAATTGTTCCACGTATGTAATTGGCTTTGCCCCCCCAAGAGTTTGCAGACTACATTTTTTTTTAATTCATTGTTTTCATAAATAGTAATTGTTCTATTGGGGGGATTTTATCAGGTTTTATCGGTTTTAACCCAAATTCCATAAGCTCAAATTGCACTGCATCATTCATCACCAAATTGATAAAGTTTGAAAACATGATGCTAATTGTAGCAAAACTTGTTAATTACCTTCTCTCTAGGGGTTTGCAGCATTGTCAGTTACTTGCATTTTTGGAAGAAATTGAATCACGATGTGGTGAATATCTCTTGTGCTTTTCAGAAGTGAGGTGGCATGTCAGAGGAAATTGTTTTTATTAATTACGAAATGAGGTGCAATGATTCGTGGTGGAAATTAATCTCCCAGTACGTGAACTGGAAGACAAGAAATTGATGCCTTCTTTGTTGACACCATACATGAGCTGAATGTCCTGTAGCTGATCCAGGATCCAGGGTTAGAGTGTTAAAGTGTCTGAAGTCCTTCACCACAAACCTGAGGCTGTGGAAAAGTCAGCTGTCAGAGAAAAGCACTAATTTCTCAGCATGCAAGTCTGTTTTAGAGGAACAGGGCATAAAATTCAGTGGCAAAAAATAGTCGGCTGCTCATGACCTGATTTTGGAGGAATTTGACCTGTGATTTGAGATTTCACAAGGTACAGAGACACCTTATAGATGTTTGACGACCCCTTTGTGGGTGTGTAAACACATGTCTGACAGCACATATATGTTTTCCACAATAAAAGTGCCAGTAGCAAGCAAGGCTGGTGTGCACCTTTCTGTTATCATGAGGGTTGCAATAGCATCACTCAAACCAAAAATAAACCGATTCTCTGAGCTAATGAGTTATACCAATCATACAAAGGTACTATTTTTGGGGCGTTGGTCTTCGGGACAGTTTTTTCCTGAAAAAGGATTTCTGGCTATGTTCTGGCCCCCAAATTCCGAGATTAACCATCATCCCTTTAGCAAAATTTTTCTCATTACTCAGGCACTCCATTTTGATCTGGCTCACTTTCTTAGCTCCACTATCTTAAGGTCTTGCCTGGCCATCCACTGAAAAGTGTGCCTTGACAGTTTTCCTCTCTACGTCCTGCTGAGTCTGGCTGGCTCTTGGAGGCCTTGATCTGCAGGGTCTGCTGCTCTTGGGTGAGTTTGTCCAGGCTCTGATGAAGATTGGTACTCTTTTTTACTCGCTGGTCCAGCTGCAGCCATGTGTCCACCAGGCTGACGCATTGCAGCATTGCAGCCATAGCCTTAAGCTTCCTCTCATTTCTCTTTCCCTGGGTCAACTTGGGCCTGCAACTCCATCAGGTCTAAAGCTATTTCTTGGAGGTGATCATAGGCGCTGACCGCGAATTCCACTCATCCTCCAGCTTCCGAGTCAGTTTTAGAGGTTTAGTTTTCCACAGCCTCTGATTTCGCCCAGTCCCACTACTCTGTGTACCGACTGGAGATGGCCTTCTCTTCAGCCAGCATCCGGTTGAACTTTTCTAGCCTACTCTTCAGGTTATGGACTACCTGCCTCAAGCTGTCGTGCTCTGCACATTGTCCAGTTTTTGCTGCTTACTGTGCCTCTCCTCCATCTTCCGATCCAGGTCTTTGGCACACCACTGGACCAGCTGCTCCTACTCCACCATCTCCATGTGGTACTTCTCCTGGCACTGTGCCGCAGTCGGGTCAATCTACTCTTCCACCTGGGTCTGCAGCTGTTTCCTCAAATTGTTGGCTTGAGTGCCCAGCACTTCAATGGGTCTGCTGTTGCCCTTTCTACACCAGCTGGTTTATCATCTGGACAACTTCCATCATACCCAGATTTTTTTTTTGTCCCATACTAGGGTTTTCTCCAGTCTTTCCTGGGGAATTCTCCTCTTGTGGTAGGATGTTTTTGGCTGTCGGCATCTTGGTCAGAGCCTTCACCCCAGGGACAACTTTTGTGCTGTTTCTCCAGGCAGAGGTATTGCAGGGATGAGACCAGCCAAAATCCATGGTAAACTAAAGAGGTTGTTATGCAAAAATAGATTCTCATATAAAACAGGTAAAAACACAACTAGGTTCTCCAACAAAACTGTTCAAAATCTACATTACTCACTAAACACTATTTTGGTTAGGCTTAAACTGGCTCCAAACTTTCTGTAGCGCTTTCCTCTAAAGTACCAGTCATCACAAACCTGGCCAGTTGCCTTTTATGTTGTGGCTGATTATACCGTTCCAGTTGTACCAATTATGTAGCTGAGGGCTATCAGCAGGCAGGCACTGAATGTCAGGCTGACAGGTTCTTATAGGGACAGTACCACTGTTTCCCTGCCAACTGTATAGCTATAAAAGTCCTTCAAAAAAAACAAACGCATGCATGGAGGTTGTTAAGTGCCATCAAGTCCTTTTGATTCATGATCACCCTATGGATGTGCTGTCTCCAGAATTTTGGATCTTTGACCCTAATTTGCATTGCCAGGGATGATTCTATTGCCGTATTTATTGATTCAATCGATATTGTTGCTGGTCTTCCTTGTCTGTGATTTCCTTTGATCTTTTCGAGCATTAAAGTCTTCTACAATGTCTGTTTCGCCTGAAGATGTGGCCAAAATTTGACAATTTCAGTCTGGTCATCACAGTTTCTAATGATTCCTTTGGCTTTATCTGAACTAGTATCCACAGGTTTGTATTTCTGGCTGTCCACAGAATTCTTAACAGTCTTCTCCAGCACCACAGCTCAAAGGCATCTTCTCAAAAGCATTCATCTGGTCATGTTTTTTCATTGTCCAACTTTCACACCCATAGAGTTCCACTGGAAAAACCATAGCATGGACCATCCTAATCTTTGTTCTTGTCGTCACATGTGGTCCTTTGAGCAGTCTTTCTAGGTCTTTCATAGCTGCCCTTCCAAGTGCTAATCTTCTTTGTATGTCTTGACTGCTTGATCCTTTGTCATGAAGCATTTATCCTAGGAGGCAAATGCTTTCTACAACATCTATTTCTTCTCCCTCCACTTGGAATGTTTGGATTTGGGCTGTTGTCATCATTAGTTTACTTCACATTTAAGTACAGTCCCATTTCTCTCCTCTCCTTCTTGAGCTTCAGCATGGGGAACTTGAGGTCTTCTTCAGTCTCTGCTGGTGTCCTCTGTGTATCGAAGGTTATTGATGTTTCTTCCTGCGTACCTCACTCAACATTCATTTTCGTAACTATATTAAATTTACATTTTACATTTTAGTCATTTAGCAGACGCTCTTATCCAGACTGACGTACAAAAGTGCTGTAGTTTAGGGGTTAAATTGCAATAAGAAACTGAGATATCTTGCCCTAATGACATATATACTGTGAGACGGTATAAAGACTAATGCTGCAAAGACGATAACATGATATCATTAAACATGCATAACTTCCTCATAAAAGCATCATAATCTACACTACATGCATGATAGGGTGTAAAATGTATTTTCAGGTTCTAGGCTAACAATGTGCATACATACAACTTATTATGCGGCTTCAAACTTTTATTTTAATAAATCGTCCTCATGAGAACATTGCTTTAAAAAGGTTAAATTTCTTAAATAAAAAATCCACCACAAGCTTCACACACAGCCTTAGTCTAATATAATCGCTAAAAGAACCATAGAGACAAAGCATATGCTTTGTATTCCATAAAAGATGTGAATACCCTTGAGTGCTGCCACCATAAATCTTGAATGAAAGGAAATGGGATGAAGATTTTGATCTCTTACTCATTCCGTCCCATCCTTCAATGAGTCAAAATATCAAGATAGAATTAGAACCACACAAAATTAAATTCTTTTATGATCTGCACAACCGGCAGCTAATGTACTAATCAGATGAAAGGTTATAGCTTTTTCTGCACTTATTTATTTTTAAAACTACAATAGTAGTTTATTAAACTACAATAGGGTTTCCGGCGCTAAATTAAAATAAAGCCTTGATGGGAACAGCACTTTCTAGACAAGTTTTCTCAACTTTATAAGTAAAGTTTTATTCCAAACCTCCATCAACAGGGTCTTAGTTGAGGGCACGTTTTAGTTGGGCTGGAGCTGGGACCAAATCAAAAGTTTGGCAACCTGCTAATCGTACGGTAAATGATTACATTTGAATAGTGTTTTCCTTTTATGATTACAAGGAATAAGATATGCTAGATTGCTATTTAATACAGTAATGTAAAGTGTGATTAGCGTGTGATTAGCAAATTTTGATATGAGGCCAGCCTGGGTGTCAATAAAATGCTTAAAAGCACAAACCTTGGCAATTGTGCAGTGGCTACTTAAGTGGCTGATCTTATAATCTGCATAAAAGTGCAACTGGACCCAGAATGTCCAGTGATCTGTGCAGCCTTGGCTTGAAATTTCCCCAGAAAGTTATTTCCCAGTCAGGAAATTGACTGCTCACCGACGACTTTAACTTCAGCTGGGGGGATTTGGACTTTATATAGAAATGCATTTCACATAATCCTCTTTTTAATGTTACAAGTTCACGCTTTTTAAGGGGTGACTTTGCACCAAGTCCTTTAAATACATAAACGGAAACAACAAATAAAATTGATATGGTAAACTTTTAGTAAAAGGCAAAGACAGTCCCAGGGCCTATGTCTTTGACAAAGCCTTCCTGGTGCTCTGGTGAGGGGAATGATTTATTTTGTGCTACGAGCTTGATTTTCAACGAGTTACCTTCGTCCTCACGGCGTTTTCTGTCCTTGTTCAGATGATGAAGAAAAAGGAAGTTTCCGGAATGTAAAAGAGAAACCATAAGTCTTCCAAAGGGAGAGCAATTTAACCAGCAATCTATAGGCATATTTATCATCTGGTTATGGTACATTAATCATAGCACTGAGAGGAAGGACTCATGTCTCCGTTTCACCACCCAATATTGTCGATTGCATCTTGAAACAAAAGGGGAGCAAAGTAACATTTATCTACCAAATCTTTTTGTTTGGAAAGAATGAGACCAGAGCAGTATTCTTTCCGCTGACACACAGGGTTTGACTTTCAAACCCATCACAGATTAACTTCTAGAATGGGAAAATACATATCCAGATTGCTGTTATGATTATATGATTATTAATATACCATGTGTATAGCTATTGGAAATAATGTAGAATAATATTTGCAGCAAATACATGATCTGTGGAAATAATTGATTTTGTTGCAGCTAAACTGACAGGGGTCAAACAAAAATTCCCAGGGTCTAACAAATTAAAGAAAAATGTATTTTTCTTAATTATCCTCCTCTATCAATCATTTCTCCGGCAAACCAATGTCCCACCTCCATAGGGCACCTTGTCTTTCCAGTGTCCCACTATGAAAACAATAGAGAGCGAAAGAGAACTCAAGGATGAATTAGGAGGCTAAATTAAATCTACCTAGACTTACCCCAGATAAACTATAATGAGATGCAATCAAATGCATTCGTTGAAACGTCTATGTTCAATTCTTCGTTATTAATTAATGAAATAATTAACATACTTATATATTTATGATAATGTCTTAACAGTTTTCCCGAGTTGCTCAGTCGGTAAAGGTGCTCACCAAGCCTTGTTGCTAACAATTGTCTCCTACTGGTTTTGGGTGTCTGTAAGCTAGCAAGAATGTGTCCCTCTTCCAATCAGCACTAAGCCTCTTGTGTGGGCTGTGTAGCCTGCAGTGTAGCATGCAGTGTAGCCTGCTGTGTAGCAAGCAGTGTAGCATGCAGTGTAGCCTGCAGTGTAGCATGCTATGTAGCCTACAGTGTAGCCTGCAGTGTAGCATGCAGTGTAGCATGCAGTGTAGCCTACAGTGTAGCCTGCAGTGTAGCCTGTAGTGTAGCCTGCAGTGTAGCTTGCTGTGTAGCCTGCAGTGTAGCTTGCTGTGTGCTGTGGACAAGGAAAATGTAACCATAGGCCAAAACATCAAAGTATTTTTCATTTTCGCATGCCTATAAATGTTGCTCCTTAATCTATAATTACATTGAATTGTTTTACATTGTGTAGATATAGCTTAATATATATATTTCTACAGACAGTTTACACCGGGAATGTGTCCTTTAGGATCCAATATCTGTCCCATGTCATTTTAGAGCAGTGCACCTGTCATATTTATAGGAGACACCAGATACAGACTTGTGAATGTGCAAGAGGGTATCGTAAAAAAATTAAATCTATTTGTCATTATCAAAGAATTGTCTTTGATTTAAATATTAAGAGGGTCATCATCCATAATCAATTTGATTAATGGTATTATAAATTTAGAGTTTGCGGTCACCGTAGAGAGCAATGCTGAGAAGGAGGGACAGATGGCTCTTGAATTTAAACATATCATTCAATTCCAGCACCATCCGTCGTGCAAATTTTAATGATAGAGTGGGCACCCAGTGTGCTTACCTTGTACTATGCCGCTCTGTTCCAAATCTTCTTCAGAGACTTGTCGAATGTCTGTTTAATATTTCAGGTTTACTTGTGTTATCTGTACAGTTAAAGTACCTTCATTGTTGGTTTCTATATAAATTGATTAATCATTCATGCTATTAATATTAACTGAAAGACTGTTTGCTGGTATCATTCTGCAGGGATGAAGGCAATACTTATTCTGAAAAAAAAGAAGTTTTCTTAGATTGTGAAGAACTTACAGAAAGGTAATTGTATAAAGCAACACATTTTACTTTGGCTTCATCCTGGGTACTCGTTTTGTAATGCCTTTATCTAAAAATTTTAAAACACACGTCTTCTGTTTTCAAACTTGCTTGCATGCATCTTCTCAGGAAATTTAATCTTAATATTAAAATCATAACCATAATGTTCTTAATATCCATTTTCTGCCAATTGCAGATGTTTTACTCACCTTCCAACACTGATCAATTCAGTTCCCAGGTCATTGCCACCAAGCATGTCATTTCAAACTCAAAGCCTTTGGAGACTGTGAAAATTTGTGTGGTATGGGGATCTGTTACACATAATTCATTAATCATGCCCTTTGGTTGGGACAGGCCCACAGGTGACCATAAAGGGCACTAGTTGATCCCCTACTTGGACCACACCAGTAACATTAAGAGCCCCAGCGTACTGCGAGCCTAATCCTTGATGCTCCCCTTATCTTGTCTATTGTGGTCAGGGAAATTCAGTCAGGGAAAGGTTGTCTCTCCGCTCGCTAGTCTCTCCCAACTGGAGTTCCCCATGGTTCTGTTCCGGGTCCAGTCGTTGCTTTCTGCAGCAGGTTATACACGCTCACCTTTCTCATCTCCTCTGTCGTTCCTCATGTTCTCTCATGTTTCTGTTTGAGTTGTTTATTAGAGACAGCGTATCAGGGAAACATACTCAATTTCATTATTTAAGCTTTTGAAATCTCAGCACGCTTCACAATATTTTGCTCTCTCCCCTTCGTTATTAGATGAAAGGCTAGTGGTCCCTCCTAAACGATTGCTGTGCTTCTGCTAAAATGGTATTCTGTAAGCTGCTTGTCATTCCTTCTTGTGTTATATTTAGCTTTATAATCTCAAAAACGTCCTTTCTATAATTCTCTTGCCCGTAGTATTACTATTTTATTTACTATGCCTTTTTTAGCTTTAACACTTTGCCCTTTTCAGCTGTAGAAATTTGTTGTTTGGCTTTGCATGTATTTGCTACTGTCCTTCAATTACCTGCTATGTAGCATTAGGATTGTGGAGCCTCATTGGGTATTGATGTTTTCTTCTGAAGAATTACTGAATAAGCTACACTCTTTAAACAATACAAATGTATTTTCCCACATCAGACATCTCGAGAATTACAAACTGGCCTGCACCAACAGGTCAGTTGGGGCAGGTCAGTTTGCCATCTTCTCAGTTCAGTCTATCGCCAGGTATACTGGGGCACTTAATAAAATCGTTCACTGCCCATCACAGAAATTACATTTGACCGAGTATAGTGCATCTTGTTAGGAATTACTCTCCACTAATTTCCTTCTTACTTGCACTTTGTGACGAGATTAGTGTTTTTCAAGTTTATGCCCTTGGGAGTTTACTGCTCACTCTAAGTTCAGCAGCTTGTACAACTTCACGATTCATTAAGTTTCCTGTTCCAAACTTTGTACAACCTTCAGCAGCCTCAAGGCCGGGAAAGGCAAACAGAGTGTTATGAGACAGAGGAATAAAGAACACCATGACATCGTTTGCATTTAAACATGTTCACTTTTTTACAGCGCCGCTATGGAACACTGCCTGCTGTGATGGCAAACTAATTGCATCAAGTGTTGATGATTCCGCCTGCCGGTTTGAAACCTTTTCTCAGCACAGCCTATAGTAGGAACAACAGTTAATCACATGCCATTCAGCATCACAATTGTCTGAGATATGTATATATATAAATATGTATATATTTTTTATTTATATTTTATATTTTTTTTAATATTTTTATATATATATATATATATTTTTTTTTTTAAATAGTTTTAATCCTTACATGAAAACAATAAATAAATGAAAATAGAAAAGAGAAGGGACTTTTGAGGCTATTGCTTTTACTGGAAATCACTGTTCTGGCTATAGAAAGTGAACGGAGATCGCACTCAGTGCCTTTCTTGTGTTGGTTATAAACATAATGTGGAAAGAGTGGAATCTACTCAAGTCTCATCTAAAAAATTTATTCAGGCTCACAACCACAGATCCCCTTTACATTTGCCAAAAACTGTATATTTGGATTGCACACATAAATTCAACAGTTGGTCTCATGTTTAAGACACTGTACTTTTGACCACATCGTTAGAGGTTTAAGTCCTTATAAAAATCTGTGAGTGAGTTATTACATTACATAACTGCATTGGGAAACAGGGTCTACCATTCTTAGGCATTTCTCTCTGTCAAATCTAGACACGCCCCTCAGCTCACAGTTAATGACGGACAATGTTCACTCCTTCATTTCTATTTGAATTCAAACTTTAGGCATCCTTTTGGGAAGCTTTTTTATTTACGGGTCTGACTAAACTGTTTATAAACTACTTAACTAAATTTAATCAAGATAAATGATAAATAAATCAAACTGAACGAGTAAACTTAAATATATAATAATATGATTTTACAATGCTGTCAAGCCTTTGGTCCAACCTGGCCATAATTTCAATGGCATGCTACAAGTTGTCCTATGGGTTGCCCTGTATCATCTTTCAATTTTTATGGAAATTAAAATAAATTTGAAGAATCTCATAAAATAAATTGGATCTAAAACAAACACCAAGCACCAAAGTGTTGTACGAGGAGATAGCTTGTTTGTTTGCATGGACATTGTCAGCACAGAAGCACGTAAAAGATTGAAAGCAGAGCCGTGGTCATTTCCAACAATTTATCCATTTCATTCAGACACCATTCCGAGCAGTTCCTTATCACTGAGACTTTGATAATTGGCTTAGACATATCAAATAAACTTTGAGCCGCATTCAGGAGTAAGTAGGTATGACACTCTAATAGGGTTTCATTAGGCCTTTTTTCATGTGGTAATGTGTTTGAAATTACTGTGACATTTTCTGCTCCGAAAGGTTTAGGTCTTGTTCATTTTTTACACTTGTTATGAACAAAATTTATTCAACACAATTATCCAACTCCAATACAATGCTCTGGTTAGCCTGCTTTATCAAAGCTGCCGGTCCTTAGGACTTAATGTAAAGTGACAGACACATCATGGTTGGTAAAAAGCATCGGTGATGAAAAGTGTAGAATAGCAAAGAGCCTGAATTAATGCACTCTATGGGAAGCAAGGCAATTACCCTAAAATGGTCCACCCTCAGTGCAGAACACTAGGGAGTAGAGAGGTTGAGCAGCTCGGGAGTTAACTCTTCCTTTGAAAACCAGCGATAAATACGTGCCCAGTACTTAGACCTCTTCCTTCAGGTTGGTACGTGAGGCCGTTACCATCTTGCGTGGGTCTGCCTTTTGCCTGGGCTTGTATCTTGCACCGTGACCTCTTTTCCAGCATAGCCAACACTGTCCATCGCCAGGGTTTCTCGCTTGCTGTTCCCGTCTGAGGGCTCCTTTTAGGTAGCCTTTCTTGTGACATCTTCGGCGTGTGAAGTCATTTGGCTTCAAGCGCATCTTGATCTTGAAGGGAAATGTTCTGACAGCCTTTTCCACTGGTATTTTTTGACTGGTTCTCTTTTTTGAGAACTTTTTTGGCTAGTAGATGTTTCCAATCTGGCAAAGGCAACCATCGTGGAACGCATCAACTGCGTTTAAATTAGTCGTGACTACTAATATTTCATAATGGCTAAAGTGAATGAAGTCAGGACCGATTATCAAAATAAAGCAATGCATCTGATCAAATAGGGCATGAGATTAGCATTCTGCTACAATAGTTTTGAATGTTGCATCACATTGGATATATTACATATATTTAGTTTTTTTAGAAAAACTGTTAGGTGAAAGACAAACTACAGCCAGCCCCCCGCTGTCAAATTTCTTTAATCCGTTATAATACAACATTCACACCCATCATCCATCCAAACACGTAGATGTCACCTCTGACCCAAAAGCAACTTTGAGCTATAGGTACACCTTTGCAATGTTGCCATGGTATACCGGTATATACCATTAAACTAAAAGGCACTTGCACACCATTTAAGGAAGCTTTCAAAGGGTCACTCAAGTCAGACAATGTGTAGAGGATATAATAATAATTTTCACCATCCCTATCATTTACAGCTAAATGTAACGAGTGAGAGGGAAAATCTGTTCAGATTGTCTTCCCCGCATTCTGTCACATATGCCTATTTTTTTCCATCCACTGACTTGGATTTCAACTTTATTGCCTTCTGCCTTTTGCCCAAAATGTTTCTCATGCAATAGATAAGGATTTTTCATTTGAACTCGTGTTCGAAACACCACAAAAGCTCAGCTTGAAGCAGTAATCAGTCTGTCAATTCAAAATACGTATTAAATTAAATTGCGGTGGGATTAAAAAAGTTATTTATAATGGATTTGAAAACGAGCGTGGTGCACTGAGTTTTTTTATTATATTTCACCTCTTTTCTCTCCGTGGGCGATGCTAAGTGGAGCTGGTGGTGCAATTACAGAATGTTAGATGTAAGGTGGGGGCAGGCTTGACTCTGTTGTTAAGCTTTAAGGCACAAAAAAGTAGTCAGACGGACAAAATACCAAATGCCAATTGAACACAGTATAACAACAGTCTCCCTGAGCAAAATGACTACAAATGGTACTGATCCACAGTGGCATCGGTCACATGTAAGTATAACTTGTAAGCATTAGCTATTTATTTATTGATTTCTATGAGAAAAGCAAGTAACGCCACAAGTTGATTGTCTCGAATGATCATGCATTTACGTTGTAGTTACTGTGTGAATGCAACTGTACTTACAGTGTTATTCTGCACAGTTACAATGCACTTTCAAAGTAGTGCAAGAACAATAGGAAGCCTTGTTATTGGTGAGCCCGAAGAAACTTTACCAGGCAGCGCTGTTCTGCACCTCGCCCACAGGCAGCGCTGTTCTGCACCTTGCCCAGTCACAACCGGAAAAAGACATCAGCTGTAAAATGTTCTAGAATAAACCTTTTTGTCAGTTTATGGCTTAACTGTTCACACAGTGGGATCAACATTCAGGTACAGGCCTCCGTATAAACTGAACAGAAAACACAACGTATAATTTAAAATCACACTTATGTTAAATGCTAAAACAAAATGAATGACGTATTATACAGAGCTGTGCCATTGTTACCAAGTGTTCTAGACCCTTCCAGACCCTGAGTACACATTCCATTACTTCCATTTTATGAAACCGCATGTCCAGGTGAGCGTTGTGGTTACATTACATTATTTTAACAAAATTTGTAGTGCCTGCACACATATTATAAAATACACATACACAAACACACACACACACACACACATTTCTCAAAACCGCATTGAACATCTAAACTAAATCACCCCAAACAGCCCTGAGTGGTCTGTTGCAAATGCAACACAGACAACCTAAAATGACTGACTTGTCAGATAGAATGAAAGGTCATGGATACAATTAATTTGGGCTAGCATTCCAATAGCTTGAAAATAAAGTGGTCTGAAATTAAAGTGTTTTTTTATACTGACTGTAATTGTCTCTGCCAATCTTTTCCTTACCCGCTGAAACTTTTCCATATTGGGGAGAATTCAGAGTTCATTTGGAATTCATCTCCAATTCGCCCCTCGTTGATCTTGCAGCTGGGAACACACATTGTGCTAGATGGGGTGGAAAAGGGTAAAGTTCAGTAATTTATGATAATGGACTTTTGCTCTAAGCAGCCAGTTCCTGTGATTAATCCCAAAGACAATGAATAGGTTCGAAGTGTTACTTTATTGCAGTTTAATTACGAGCCTAGTTTGCATAGAGTTGATGGGAATTTTAATATGTAATAATTTTGCCATTGTGTTTGAATAACACAGAATGTCAAATACCAGAAACAACAATAAAAGATTAAACAAGTAATGCTATTTATTGCAAGATAATGAGTGTAATTAGTTTTTTTGTTTAATGTTGCATATTAAATTTAGATTAAACAAAGGTCAATGATTATGAAATACAGATTAATTAAATTAAACAGTTATTCATGTATGATATACAGGTAAAACATCCCAACATGTAAAAAATACACTCCTTAAAGTGAGGCCTATTGCAAATAACACAAACCATCTGCACTCCATGTCAGATTAACAAGTCATATTTAAATGGCTTCCGCAATGAAAACTCTTCAAAGAACCGCTGGTTAATGGGAATTTGTTGTTTAACATGGTCACAGATGTTTTTGAATGGATAGATAAAGAGGCTGTTTTTCCCAGTGGGGGGAATCTAAAAATACAAAAAACTGTGCAATGAAAACCGTTAGCCTAGGGTATGATGAAGAGGAGCAGCTTACAGTAAATTCCCTTTTCTCTGAGAGTGAGGCAATCGTGAAAAGAGGATGTGAACAATCATTTACTTCAGTCCGTCGGTGTGAGACATCATCAGAGGATAAACGTGAACATCCACATATTTTAGTGTGGGGTGATAAGTTTACAGGCAAATTGTGTGACAGACTTATCAAACCAAGCAGTGCAAAACACCAAAAACATTGAACGGTCGCATAGTAATTATTGGGTTGGTGATTTATTAGTGGAGTGTATATTGATTATTACATTTTGTTTTGTGTGTACATTAAGTTTTTTTCTTGTTTTTGTTTTTTCTCTTGTAAAATTGTGGTCTTGAATGTGATTTGTATTGTTAAATCTGGCTCAACCAAATTCCAGGAACTTACGAAACGGGAGGACTTAAAGGAGTTTATTTAAATCACACAACTTCACTGCAGACTTAATCCAGATCTGAAAAACCCCTCCTCAAAATTGTCTCTTCATGCTCAGGGAATCTAGCCTGCTGTGCTCTGCAGATACATCCACAATTGGCCCAGCAGCGTACTGAAGACTTCTTGAATTTACATCTATTTAGTGAAGGCAGTAATGGCCCGTCCTGCTGATTCATGAGGCCATTTTTGAGAAATATATTTGAATTTGTTTTGTATCTTTTTGTCATTCACTTACATACAGCAATTATCCTGCCAGATACCAGTTGACCCGACAGGTATTTTACTTGCCTATCCCATTTAGCTAATAGTAGAATATCATATAAAATGAAACCCTGTGAGCAGATACTGAAGATTTTCTTCCATTGAGACCCCCTGTAACGTAATTTGTTTCAAATGACAGCTGGAAGCTGCTTTTACTTAAATTATTTTACTTAATTCTTCTTTATTTCAAGTTTGGAGATATACAAACAAGACGGCAAAGCTATTGGGTTCCATTCTAGCATCTATCATGCAAAAATGTGCTACCCTGCCAGGAAGTGGACACCTGTTGCTGTGAGAAAAAATATTTGGAGAGGCAAGCACAAATCTGGGGTGAAAGACTGTGATAGTCTGGTCTCATCAGGATACAATGTCTCGGTTCATGGCAGAGTTGCAAGGAAGAAGCCTTTTCTTAAGGCCAACAAAAAAAAGTGTTGCTATCTAATAGCTGAGCTGCATCTTATTGACATCAATGTCTTGTTTAGCCAATAATCCTGTTCCCTCTCCTAGGAGGCTCAAGCAAATCCAGCATGACAATGATTCTAATCATGCATCAAAATCTATCAATCCTTTTTAACCCTACATGACAGGCTGAAGCAAGATCTATTCAATCAGCTAACACAAAACATAAAAAGACAGAGGTGGCAAGGCGTAGCTTGTTTCTCTTCACATGCCTTAATTAGCCACCATGCTAGCGATCCATATGTGGTGGCAATTCCTCTGCCATGAGCCCAGCCTCTCCTCACTGGCACACGCTCCGGCTGTGGTACCTCGACTGGGCTTTAACCTTCTCACACTCACTGGTAGTATGGAGCTCACCAAACAGGAGAGATGAGCAGTCACCTGAGCTCATCACTCACCGGAAATAGGCAGGGAGCGAAGCTAGCTCTCGGTGACTCTCCCGATCAATGCTCGTGATTACTTCTCTGATCAAGTAAACTTTTATGGGTTCCCATCATAGACGCTCCCTCGTTTCTTATTTCACTTTATTGATAACGGTGATCAATAATGGTGATCTCGTTTCACCATTACTCTTGCAGCTGGCACTTTTTTTTTTTTTTACAAGCCTCTCATCTTCCACCTGCTTCCTGTCCTCGTCCGACTATCCATTTTGGAGTCATCTCCCTGGTTCATGACATCCCTCCTTTTTGTACAGTCTTGTTATTTTTTGAGTCCTGTATATAAATTCAATACCCACTATGTACTATTCTTATTCTTACCATTCTTTCTTAATCTCCACTTTTTGATTAATTTGAGTGTAAGATAAGAAACTTAATTCTAACCTGCTGGAAAAAAAAAAACCCTGAATCTATTGTTATTGAAGTCGTCATTAAAATATAATGGAAATAAATATGATTTTCAGTGAAAATAATAATTTGTTTTCTATTTATGGTCCTTGCTTTATTTGACAGAGCTTTTATTGGTGAAATTGCTCATTTGTTAATTTTCAAGGTTCATTAAACCAAAGAGGAAGTGCAGCCCAGTCAGTCTGGTTGATCCGTTTCTGATCTGAGGGACATCAACTCAGCTACCTTGCCAGGTCTTTGGAAGAGTCCATAGACATCTTCCATGTTCTGCTTGTACTTATCAGGTCCCTTTTTTCTCAATCTTTGTAACACTTTGCACTTAAGATGCATAAAATGATCTCAGAAGACATGAGGATGACAATATGGTTGCATACAGAACGTAAAAAAATAAAAATAAGTTTAGCTAGTAAATATGATAGCATTCTGTCAGGTGACCGGAACATTTTCTTTGAACACAATTGGTTTTTTTATTCTTATAAAACAGCACTAAACGAACAATCAAAGAAAACAAAAATAAAACAATAAAAAACTGCAATTTGTCCTCTGAAAATTGAAACTAAAAGCATTTAATTAATGATTTGTGTTTCTCAATGGATTGTTTCAGATGTTATTAAATGGCTCTTCCGTGGTCGGATGAAAGAGTCACTGTCTCAAGCTCTGATGGAAGTGAAATTTACAGGATGAATCATTGCTAAGGGAAACCAATTTATTTAGTCACTCAGAGGTGCTAAGTTATTTATTACTTGTCAGTTTGTGCCGTTAGTTCAATTTAATTTCAAGTTTTAAAAAAAAGAAAAAGAATTCTGAAGAAGCCTAGCTCAGTGGAGGTGCACACAGGAAGAAAAATGACATTGCCAGGAAACCATCGGGGGAGCGTTTAGAGAGCTACCGCTCCCGTTTTAAATATTCAGCGCTTTCCACAACTCAGAGGCTCGGAGGTGGATGCAAGCTTCAGATCGCATGTGCAACCTTGGCCCATTCATCATGCGGGATTTCAGCATTAGCGGAGAGAGAAATAAACAAACAAACCAACCAACAAACAGAAAAACGGCGGGTCATGAGCTGGCCTGCTTGAAGTCTCTTTTCACAGCATTACCGTTTTCTTTCTTTGGTGGTAATGGTGATGACTGCGTCGCTATGGTGACCTCATTCCGTGCTCTCAACACTGTGCTTTAATTGTGATGTCATGTAAGGTGTGCCAACGGTGTTTTTTCCCTCGCCTGGTAGTAATGCGATTTTCAAATTTCTTATATAAATCCAGACAAAGAGATGAGTAAAAAAAATCAGTATGGCGATATGAAGAAGCACATTTTGTGACTGTACAGTGACACACAAAGTCCCTCAACCCTCCAGGTACTGCTCTATGTGTTTACTATTAAGCTATAAATATATTTCATTAAGCCTTTGGATTAAGAAGGACTCAAAAAACCCTGACAAAGTTTAAAACATCTAGCCAGTAAATGCCTACTCTGGCACCCAACCTGTGGGGCCAAACCCACGTGCCGTACAGGACCTGCAAACACCCCTAAAAAAAAAACTCCCACAGCCAAGGTCTAATCAACACGCCTGAGTGTGGTTTGTGTAAGGACAGCTCACTCAGGAGGTTCCAATAAATGTTCTAGAAGTTTTCTTAGCCTCTCCTCACCCTGTACATGAGAGTAGGAGTGTGGCATAGAACCCTTCTGGGGTGACACACTCCTCAGTTAAAAATAACATTCTTTATTTTGTTTGAGACTGAAAAGCATTTGCCTAGGTTTTGTCCACACATTTCCCAGATAGATGACATTATCAAAACTGGCCGTGCTTTTCAAGTATACAAGTATTTATACAAGAATTTTCCCAGCCACTGTGTTAGGTATAAATATACAAAATAAGGAACAATTATAACTACCCACTGAATTAATGAAGAAGGTGGCAACCAATTTAATGCAATTATTGATTTATCTCTATCTGAAACGGAAGTGAAATGTGTTGAAACCTGAATAAATTGCATGAATAGGTTAGCTCAAAGTGAAGCCCTGAGTGAATACAAATGATCACATAGACTTACACATCACTTACACAAACATTCGCTTACACATACATCAAATTAATCTAATTTGTTTGTAAATTAAAATAATAAGAATTAAAAACTAAATAGAAAAACCAGTGTTTGGAAGTGTTTAGAAGATGTACACAAGAAATTATATCAACATTCACCGTCTGCCCATGCATTGTGTGAATAGGTGACTATTCCAAAACGTGTTTATTTTCTAGAACCTTCAATGACATCCAAATGTGCTTGTCTTCCAATCTTGTATTTCCCCATTATAATAGAAATGAAATTAGACACTGTAGGGAACAGAGATAATCATGTCTGAATGTGCTGAAAATACATTTTTTTAATGTTGTTATTTATAATCATAAAAACAGATAGTTTTAAGGTACTTGTAACCGCAATCTGACTTCACTGTACACTTATATAAGCGATGCTATCTTAGAGGAAATTAAGCAAATGCAGAAATTCCAAGGTTATAGTCCTATTTAATCTTTTCTACTGGGAAGAGAGAAATAAAAATTATACAATGAATAGAATACACTGGTAAAGCTGCTTACTGTGGTCCATTTTAAAACGTTTTCCAAGAAAAGTCCAAGAACAGTCAATGCATTTGAATTATTTGAAATAATATACAATATTTTTGATATAATCTTCTTTTTTTAAGCAAACGTTATCCACAGACTCGTAAGATGAATGGAAAGTATAAATCAGTGGAAACAACAAGAGTTTTATAAATCTCAACACTGCTGGAGATAAGAGAACAAATGTTGGGAAGCTAGTAAATGCATATATATAAGATCCTTTGAAGTAGACTGATGTGTGAGATTTAAGACAAAAGCAGGAAAATATAACGGGGGTGTATGACTGTACATTTGTATATGACATTAGTACATTAGTATCAGTTTATAAATAAATAAAAAGACATTTGACAAAAAATTGGAACTTGATATGTACCATATCTAGCTTAAGCCTGCAAGATCTGAAGGGTACTTAGTAATATATTACAGGATAGCTTCACAGCCTGGGAACGGCAGCTATAGATGACTTTTCAATATTGCATAATTAAGACGAGAGATAGTCTAGTATGCGCATTTGAATGAAAGGAAGTGACAAAGGTTTCAGTAAATAAGACGCATGTGGCAGACTTTTCAATGCAACCTTGAATTTAAAAAAGGTTTTTTTTTTTATATTGGAGTTATTACAATTATTTGTGTATTGCTGCACGTTAAGAGAAACTCCAGAAAATTCTCATTTAAAGTGATAAATGTCACACCCTTGTCAAGAGAGGGTCATCCATCAAAGTGCCAGATCATAATGCCAGATAATTCATGGTTGCACCTTTCATAAAGTAGAATATTGTCCTCTGAAATATTGTTGGATTACAGGAGTCCAGCCCTCCTGCATTGTTGTAAACCAGCCACAGCAGGGTATTGCGTATGTTAGCTACAGATAAAATTCCACTCCTTTGTTACCTGCCATGCTGAAATCAAGGAGACGCCTTGACTATCCTGATTGAAATCGCGAGGAAGACAAATTGATTGTAGAGTCCTGGACTGATTATACTTCTGAGCTAGCATTTGCCAAAATAATCAGTGATAAAATCTGAGTAGAACTGGCTTTGGCCTGTACATTTCACTCATCAAAAAACTATTCTGCTGGAGTACAGAAAATTTTGAGTGCACTGACCAGTGTCTTCTATCTGACATTTTGCAAGGGCTGACAGAGAGTCGATGACCTTTTCATTCCCGTAACATACGGCCCCGCTCAAAGAATCACAAGTGAATCTGCAAAATCGGGCCCCTGAGGCCCAATCACAAGGTTATTGTTGGGCTCCAGCTGGAGGTGTAGCTGCTGCAGATTGTCTGCAGTGTTTGTGACTGTGGGCTGATGTTCACCCCCCCATCTGGCCGCTTCTTAGGGTCACGCGGACACTTTCAGCCCACTCCTCTGCAAACCCATTTACTGCTACATTGACTTCCTGTCTGCTCAAGTACCTGATTCTGCAGCTGTCTGATTGCACCATTAGATGGACAGATGTGTCTGGTTGCCGTGCATTTATCTTATAACTGCAACACGTGTAGCAGTAGTAGCTTTAATTTTAACAGTATTTAATATCCTTGGTAAAAAATCTAAAATCTAAAAGATATTTATCTTTCAAAGACAAGTAAGGTCACACTTACAACATACTATGATCACCCTTTCTGTATGGGCACTGCACACAAGAGATATCCATGGCCTGGAGATATCTGTTCTCACTGTATTGCTGCTTTTTGATTAAATATTTCTCCAATTTTTACTTCCCTCTATTAAAAGCAATGAGATTGTTACTAGTTGCGTCATAACCTGTGGGTTAATATGTTTATGTGACACGCAGCCAGGAGCCACGCCCTCAAGCCTTGGAGACACGCCCAGGTCTGCCATGACCTCCAGCAAGCTGTGGAGTCAGGCAAGCTGTGGCATCACACAGCGTGGTTTGGCTCATTAAACCACACTCTGAAAAATCTGGGTGTTTTTTTGTGGTTGATTTGCTTTTTTAGCTTTATTATTTTCTTGATTAAGTATACTTATATATATATATGTATATAAACACATTGACATTAATCTTTATGCAACACATTTTCCTTCGCCAATCCCATTGATTGCTGGCTTTTCCGGGGTTATACAACATTACTGTCAAATTTGAGATTGCTGCTGATAAACATTGCATTTCAGAGGGTCAATGTTCCCGTAGAGGTGTATATGTTAATGCATGTGCATGGGCATACAAGTGTAACCAGATAAGTGAGCAGATAACACAAATTGCCAACTGACACAGTGAAGCCCAGTGCTATCTCAAATCAAACCATGGGGAAGGATTCCCAAACCCTCTTATTCTATATACTGAGAATGAGGTCCTTTCTCCAAACTTGTAGCAAACCATTTATAACTATAGGGTTACAGTGCCACCATGAGGTGAAAGGGGTATAACACTTGGTTACAAGCCCGTAAAGCACGTGGCTGACAATCAGTATAGGACATGCTTCTTCTACAATCGAACAAAGATCAATTAAAGACCACTGGGCTCCTGAATTTTCTTAAGTGCATATTCCTTTGACAAAATACAAAACTTGAAACACTTGTAACTATGTAACGAACAATAACAAACCATGCTGCTTCTGTCTGATATACAATTTATGTACTTAACCTTCTACAATAAATGGTCCAAATTTCTAGTAATTTTTGCCTCGGAGCAATTCCAAATCACCACTGTGTCTCTGAACATTATTATTTTACCCTGCAGCGTCACCATACCCTTATTAAAGGTATAAACTTGTAAACGTAAACCTTAGACATTTGTATTTGTTGATTAAAAACAAAAGCAACAATTACAGGTAATATTTAGCTTTCGTACTGACACATTTAAATAACAACACAGGAAGATCGTTCATATAATCTTCGGCCATCTGAAAATGTTTCAGACAGAAGTTAATCGTGATTTATTTCCATTAGAATCTGGTTTTATTCGAAAATGTAGTTCTGTAAATGAACTTCGCCCATTTCCCTGGCATTTGGTTATAATTAATTGCAATGCATAACCAAGCAAAATTAACCAAAATTACTAAAACATTTTAGGCATTTAAAATATCCCTTAATGCACTCCAGAAGAATGGGGGACACTATTTCTAAAAGCGTAATACGTCAGAGCGTACAACAAGCGTTATAGAAGTCAAAATTATCTGACTTCTAATATCAATATCCGGTTTGGACCAATAAACAGGGACTATCTTTGTGACGATTGTTTTAGGTGCCCAAATAAAGCCTGGTTTTAAATATACATAAATCTAAAAATATTTTATATTTTATGTCACAACAATAATGAAGGCAGTTATATGCAATAACTCTTGTTAACCGTATTTAAGTTTAAAGTTTCATAAAAAAACAAAAAACAAAAAAAAGAGTGGCACACAAATGAGGAGAACGGAGAAGGCAACGGCTGCCTGGCGCCAATTTTAAGTTCAAAAACAGTTTGAAGTAAGGACGCATTTTTTTCATTTGGTGCTGGAGCATATTTTACCAGGTTTTTAAAGTAATATAGTTTACGGAGTCTCGTTAGTTAGATAAGAACTGAAAACAGGACTGTAGTGTTTTGAATTTGTTGGTTTGTTTTGCTCTTCGGCTGTTTAGCTAAGCTAGCAAAATGTATATCAAGTCTATCATCATAGAAGGTTTCAAGTCTTACGCTCAGAGGACCGAAATAAATGGATTTGATCCGTTATTCAATGCCATTACTGGATTAAACGGCAGTGGAAAATCAAATATTCTTGACTCCATATGTTTCCTGCTCGGAATTTCCAATTTATCCCAGGTAAATGCCAAGTGTCTGTTTATAAGCTGCGTAACTGTGAGGATGATGTGAATGGAGATGTGACAGTGTCTCGCAACCAGTTTGCAGGGGAACTACCAAACAGTGTTCGCTGGATTTATAGCGGTAAATCGGTTAAACAGACTATGTAGGTATCTAAACATGGCATGGTTTTTATAGATGGTTTCACTTCGTAACAATCGTAGTTGGCGGTGGTGTTTGCAGTGAGGTGTGTGTGTGTGTGTGTGTGT
>JAOVYW010000044.1:986630-1007557 GCA_025775045.1 Hiodon tergisus
TTATAGATGGTTTCACTTCGTAACAATCGTAGTTGGCGGTGGTGTTTGCAGTGAGGTGTGTGTGTGTGTGTGTGTGTTTTATGTACTGCTAGTAATTGCTACTAGGATCATGCTACTTTGTCAGTCTCTTATTTACTTTTCTTGTAGGTGCGGGCGTCAAATCTCCAGGATTTGGTGTATAAAAACGGCCAGGCTGGAATTACGAAAGCCACGGTTTCTATTACGTTTGATAACTCTGACAAGAAGCAAAGCCCTCTTGGATTTGAAACCCACGATGAAATCACTGTTACCAGACAGGTACGCTGGTATTTACTGTTTAGTTAGAATTTTTGGTTTTAAAGAATACGTGCATCGTGGTTTACGTCAGATGTTTAACTTTGGAGTAATTTGGAGTGACACGGAAATAAAATAATATTTTATAAATATTTTGATATTTCCCTTATCCAACAGGTGGTTATAGGAGGGAGGAACAAATACTTGATCAATGGCGTGAATGCTAACAACACCCGAGTTCAGGACCTCTTTTGTTCAATTGGGCTCAATGTAAACAATCCACATTTTCTAATTATGCAGGTAGGCTATTTGAGGGTATACAGTTATGCACGTGAATCTTGGAAAAGGGTGCAATGGTGACAGTATTGTTGTATTTTCCAGGGGAGAATCACCAAAGTCCTGAACATGAAGCCACCTGAAGTAAGTGCCGCTAACTGTTATCAGTCATGGAACGTTTAATTTTTTTTTTTTTTTTTGCTTAACTCTAAATGCCTCTCAATCATTCTTGCTTCATCTTAGATCCTGGCAATGATCGAGGAGGCAGCTGGCACCAGGATGTACGAGTGCAAGAAAATCAGCGCACAGAAAACCATCGAAAAGAAAGAAGCGAAACTGAAAGAAATACAAACGGTGTGGAAATGGCTCACGTCTTGGATGTACTTACTTGTTTGACTGGGTAGCCGTATGAATTCTGTGGGTTTCTTGTCTTACAGATTCTAGAAGAGGAGATCACCCCTACTCTACAGAAGCTGAAGGAGGTAGGTTTGGTTTTGTTACTAATCAATATTAGTAACAAGGAAACTAGAAATTGGGTATTTAAAAAGATGCTAAAATCAACAAATCATGTTTTTAATAATGCCCTGTGGTAACCACACTGCTGCCATGATTCAGAGAGTGGATCCAATGCACATGATCCAATCAGTTGAGAATTGTATCGCAGATTTATGCAGAGCAATGGCATTGTAAATTTTAAATGCCTTTTTTCTACAGGAAAGATCCTCATACCTGGAGTACCAGAAGCTAATGAGGGAGATAGAGCATCTCAGCCGCCTCTACGTGGCCTACCTGTTTGTGTGTGCAGAGGAAACCAAGGTGAAGTCTGCTGAGGACCTGAAGGGCATGCGCGACAGCATTGGTAAGCTGCAGGAGAACATGGTGGAGAACCAGCGCAAGGTGAAGGAGCTCTCTCAGGAGATCCAGGAGCTGGAGAAAAGGAGAGATAAGGTACTACATAGCATGTAAATAGCTGCTTTTCCTGGGTCACTTTGTCATTGATGTTGTTAAATTTTGTGAAATCCCACCATGTTGAAGGTAGATGGAATAAGTGTACAGTCATTCCTTATTTAATGAATTTGAAATGTACAAGATAAATCCTGTTTGGTTAAAATGCTCTGGGCATGAATAATAATGCGTCCTTGCATCCAAACAGTCGAGTCACGGCATGTCTCTTTATTGCAGGATGTGGGTGGCGTTTTGAAGTCTTTTGAGGATGCCCTGTCTGAGGTCCAGAGGGTGGATGCTAAAGCCCAGAGCACGTTGGACCTGAAGAAGCAGAATTTTCAGGATGAGACCAAGAAACGCAAAGAGCTCGTCAAAAGTATGGAAGAGGTAAGAGTGGGGGTTTTCCCATTGTACAGAAGAGTTCACAGCACTGGGAACTTCGTTTTGAGCTTTAGAAAAATGATTTTGTGGCCAGCAGTCACTAAGGAAATGGACTTGTGACCAGAAGGTTTTAGGTTCCTGGGCAAGAAAAATCCAAGCCTAAGATTTTGTTTAGTATGAATTAGCCCTGTGAAATGTTATAAATGTACACCATATTAAACCATTATCCTTTTGTTCCAGGATAAAAAGGTGCTGGCAGCGAAGGAGAAGGAGGTGATGACGATGACGGAGAAGCTCCAGAGTGTCCAAGAGGAAGGGCATAAAAATGCGGAGGCCCTGGTGGCAGCTCAGCAGCATTTCAATGCTGTGTCCGCTGGTCTGTCCACCAATGAGGACGGGGAGGAAGCCACGTTGGCCGGCCAGATGATGACCTGCAAAAACGACATGAGCAAGGCAGACACGGAGGCCAAACAGGTGACGTGTCATTTCAAGGGATAACTTGTGGAGCACATGTAAATTGGCGTTTCTGCTTTGTCTCCGTCAGGCCTGCTTGCTTCTTAAAAGGGTGTTCATGCTCGTCTTTCAGGCGCAAATGAAACTGAAACACGCACAGCAAGAGCTTAAGACAAAGCAAGCTGAGGTGAAGAAGATGGACAGTGGATATAAAAAGGACCAGGATGCCTTTGTCTCTGTAAAGGAGTGTAAAGAGAAACTGGAAGCAGAGATGAAAAAGCTGAACTATGAAGGTTTGCAGGGACGAGAACTGCTGTTGAGCCATGTTTTATTTTTTAAGTCTGCATTACCTTAATTGGTTTTGTGTTGTTCCTCCTTAGATGGAAAGGAGGAGAAGCTGATTGAGAAGAAAAGGGAGTTGTCTCGCCAAGCTGGTAAACTGAGGGAGACGTATGAATCTCTGATGGCTAAATTTCCAAATCTGAGATTTGAATACAAGTAAGTCCTTTATTATGAAGAAATGTCCTTCACTGAAGATAATTAACGCGTATCGTAGCAACTACAAATGTTTCCGATTTCCTCCTTTACTCCTAAGACACCTAAAGATTCTATGAAGCCTCCGTGTATTTACATAAGTTTTATTGTTTCAGTGACCCAGAGAAGAACTGGGACAGAGCCAGAGTAAAGGGCTTGGTTGCTAATCTCATCTCTGTCCATGACGTCTCTAACGCCACAGCCCTGGAGGTAGTGGCTGGAGGGCGTCTCTACAATGTTGTAGTGGACACAGAGGTAAGCATTACTGAGAGTCAAGAGTAATGATATACTTGAGCCAGCTGATTCTCTTAAGAATTGCTACAACTTTATGGTTGTCCTGAAACGTTCCTGCTTCTTAATTATTTCTAGGTGACGGGAAAGAAGATCTTAGAAAAGGGTGAACTTAAACGAAGATACACAATTATTCCACTGAACAAAATATCTGCCAGAACCTTGAACGACAATATAATAAAGACTGCAAAGAATCTGGTAATTTCAGTCAATGGGTGTGGTTTTAAACTCAAGTTTGTGCACTGTACTCTCTTTAAAAAGATAAATGGGGGGGGTTAATCATTGTTATGTGTTAATGCCTTTCTGTTAAATGTCTCAGGTTGGCGCTGACAATGTTCATACCGCCTTGTCTTTGGTGGGCTATGAGTCCGAACTCCGGAAAGCCATGGAGTACGTGTTTGGGACCACGCTGGTCTGCGACTGCCTTGAAAATGCCAAGAAAGTGACCTTTGACAAGCGCATCATGACAAAAACGGTGACCCTGGGAGGAGATGTGTTTGATCCCCAGGGAACCCTGAGTGGAGGTAACCCATTAATGACCTTCTTCAAAGGGGATTTTTGTATGCAAAGCCAGCCCTGTTTGTATTGATTAATTGTTCGTTATATCCAGGGCTTTATGCTGTGTTTAATTTTTAATCTCAACATAATCATCTTTGTGTCACAATTATTTATCGGTAGATATCACAGAAAAGTAATATATATAATATATGCAGTTTTTGGTGCAATATACATGTCTGAATGGGGCTTGGCTGTGCTGTGTTCTAGGAGCCCGAGCTCAGACTGCCTCAGTGCTGTCAAAGCTCCAGGAGCTGAAGGACGTTCAGGATGACCTAACGGCCAAGGAGGCAGAACTGCGTGCAGTGGAGAAAGACCTGAACAGCATGAAGGGAACCGCAGAAAAGTAAGTCTGGCTTAATACGTATTCTTACAAATGGCGTTATATATCTACTGACACAGTCAGTTGACAGGTTATTTTAGCTCTGTCTTCTGACATTTAAGCAGATGGCACCACGCTCCGTATTATTTTTCCAATATTTGGAAAACGGGGCCCTTCAATTTAACTGTGGGTATAGTGTCTTCGGTAAAGACTAGTCATGGTGGCCAAATTTCCGTAGGTACCGGCAGCTGAAACAACAGCTCGACATGAAATGTGAGGAGGCAGAGATCCTGCAGACCAAGCTTCAGCAAAGCTCTTATCACAAGCAGCAGGAGGAGCTGGAGAGACTGCGCAGCACTATTGGTAACATCGTTAAATTCCTTTCCCCGTGTCCAGGAAATGGTAGAAAGGTCTAGTAAGATTACTAATCGAAGGTTTGTGGTGACAGAGGAGAGTGAAGAGACCCTTAAAAAGACCAAGGAGGTGCAGAAGAAGGCAGAGGAGAAGTACAAAGTGTTGGAGAACAAGATGAAGAACGCCGAGGCCGAGCGAGAAAAGGAGCTGAAGGCGGCCCAGCAGAAACTCAATGCTGCCAAGAATAAAGCTGATGCCTTCAATAAGAAACTGAAAGACCGGCAACAGGTGCGAATTTAAACGGTATCAAGTTTTTGTTGTGCTATGGAAACTGGACATTCTCCAGCGTTCTCATTTCTTATCTTTTGGATCATCAATACAGATTAAATCCAAGATTTATGAAGAACACATGATATTGGACCTTTTGTTTGTTCTGAGTGATGTCTCCAAACACAGGAGGGGAATCCGTACCTATTTTTATTTGCTCCTGTTACGATGTTCAGTACTGGTGATAGCATGCCATTACTGTCCTGCAGGAGGCAGAAGCACTGGCCTTGGAGCTGGAGGAGATGAAGAGGGAGCAGGCTGGTTACCAGCAGCAGATTGACGCTGTAGATGAAGCTCTGAAGTCCATCCAGGAGCAGATTGAAAGCATGACTGCTCAGGTGTCAAGCAACAAGGTCTGGCTTCATCTCGACAAGACCAGATAACAAAGGAACTGCTAACATACTCGGTGTCTTTCTAAATGCTCTACCTAGCTAAAGGGTTTTGTTCGCACAGGACAATAGCTAATGAGACCCTTGTTCTTGCCTGGCCCTCCTTAGGAATCTGTGAAGAAGGCACAGGAGGATCTGGCCAAGCAGAAGGAGGTGATCATGGCTCAGGACAGGGAGATCAAAGGGAAGACCACAGAGGCCAACAAGCTGAGGGAGCAGAATAATGAGGCTCAGCTTAAGATCAAGGAGCTGGAACACAACATCAGTAAACACAAGAAGGACAGTGCTGACTCTGAAGCTAGGGTGGGTTTTTTGCCCTCTGGTAGGGTGCTGCTTCTAACCCTTCTAGAAGTTTGCATCGCATCCAATTACTTTTAGTCCTAATTGTGCTGGATAGCCGTTCTCGTTTTAACCGCTTCCTGCGGTTCACAGGTTGCCAGAATGTTGTCTGAGAACGACTGGATTGCTCCAGAGAGGCACTTGTTTGGGCAGCCAAACACGGCTTATGATTTCAAAGCCAACAATCCCAAGGAGGCAGGCCAGAGACTGAAGAAGCTGGAGGAGACCAAGGACAAGCTGGAGAGGAATGTCAACATGAGAGCCATGAACATGCTGAGCCAGGCAGAGGAGAAGGTGACTCTCCCCGTAGAGTAGGGCAGGCTTTACCCACCAGTCGACTGCTTTTGTTATTTATATGCTGATGGGCCACTGGGAAAATATATTCCAGTACTATTCAGTTAAACTGTGCTTTTAGTGACTCAATATGAGTTATGTACCCTGTTACTTGTTTTAGCTGCACTGTCCTACCATTGTTTGTACCTTTTAAGTTTCTGGTCTAAAAATGATTCCCAGCATGTTATGTAATGTGATCGTACTTTGCGGTTTATTATTGTGCTTCTGTCTGCAGGCTAATGCTCTGTATTTAATATCGATGTGACATATTTCTTACTCTTAGTACAATGAACTAATGAAAAAGAAAAGAATTGTGGAAAATGACAAGTCAAAAATCCTTAAGACCATTGAGGAACTGGATCAGAAGAAGAATGAGGCTTTGAATATTGCTTGGCAAAAGGTAAGACTGGTTTTATTTCAACAAACGGGTGACTAGAACTGAAAAAATGCATGCATTAGGTAACCTTTCCAGTTTTTTTGCTTTCACTGAACAAAATATCTCAACACTTTGTTCAGGTGAACAAAGACTTTGGCTCCATCTTCTCCACGCTGCTGCCTGGGGCGGATGCCAGGCTGGCTCCCCCTGAGGGCTGTGGTGTCCTTGACGGTCTTGAGTTCAAGGTGGCCCTGGGCAAAACCTGGAAGGAGAACCTGACTGAGCTCAGTGGCGGTCAAAGGTCAGTCTAAGTCTAGGACATGCCTCAGCTTTTGAAATGTGAAAATATAAGGCTGACAAGTTTTTCTTTTGTAGGTCTCTGGTGGCCCTTTCCCTGATCTTGGCCATGCTGCTGTTCAAGCCGGCCCCCATCTACATCCTAGACGAGGTGGACGCTGCCCTGGACCTCTCCCATACACAGAACATCGGCCAAATGCTGCGCACTCATTTTACTCATTCACAGGCAAGTACGCCTCAACTGGTAGGCTGTCATGGCTTGAGATAAAGGCAGTACTTGAGGCAGTTGCTGTGTGTTTGGAGTTCATTTTAATGGTAATGGCTCAGCCTTGGTATAAGATTCTTTTGTGTGTGTTTTTTTCCCCCCCCATTGTTTTCCAGTTTGTGGTCGTCTCTCTGAAAGACGGCATGTTCGCTAATGCCAACGTCCTGTTTAAGACCAAGTTTGTGGACGGGGTGTCTACAGTGTCCAGGACGGCTCAAAGTCAAAATGGTGGAAAAGCTCCTGGTCCAAAAGGACTTGACAAATCCAAATGGAATGACAAGAGAAACAAACAGCTCATGGCCAACTAATGGTTCTAATTGTTTTGTCTTGTCCTTAAGTATTCTGTAATCTACTGTCCACTGTAACATTTTCCATTATCATTTTTTTAAGCTGATATATTTTTGCTGGGAAATTTAGTTATGTAGTCTGTGGTCAGAACCATAAAATGCTTTAACTTAAATGTACCATGTTTTTTTGTGTGTGTGTCCTTGCATTATTTCCTAAATTAAAGCTACTTATAGGAGGAAAAGGTTGCACATTTTTTGATGTGGACAATGCAGGGCTAGCTCATGATTTCTTGGAGATCATTAGTTGGGGAAAATTTAATGAATTGTGCTAACTCCAAAACTAACTACTTGAAGTGATTTTACAAAACTGAAGAACTTGGCCCGTAATTAAGTATTTTTGTTCAGAAACCTTTCGTTCAAAAAAAAATTTGGTGTGAACATCAATATTGTAATGACCTAGGACATCAATACATCACGTGATAGACACTTGGCACCATTTCATGAGCAATGTCTTTGACCATTAATCGAAGTAGTTGATGTGGAATTTAAATTTATATGAATTTGTCTTCACGTTTATAAAGCATGTATTAGCCGTTGTTAATATCCACAGTTCATTGTTTTATATAATGCCTTTATGTATATTATGAAGGAAAAAAGGATAATTGGTAATGGCAGTAGTGGGAGGTATTGGGTTGTGACTAAGTCTGGAATGACAATAGGAAGTGAGTGGAGGGCATGAAGTCTGCCACCATGCAGACACTCCCTTGGCAGGATAATTGGCACTGAGACTTGGTGTCTTACTTATGAATGATCAAGTTGTCATTTCTATTTTTCAGAATGCTTGTCTTAAGTGTTTCGCGCTTAATTCATCGCTGCGTCCACGTGCTCTTTTCCTTTTCCTTCTCTACCTGGCTTCTGGTTCCTCACTGCCAGATGGAATTTATACTTCTATGGAGAACGTACATAAACCAATAAATCAGTGCCTGGTTTTTAGGGGAAATATAATTATTTACTTAGGTCACCGCATTGCCTCGCGAAGTACTTTATATGTATATAATATATCCATTAAAAGTGTGAATAGCGCTTTCCTTACACTGTCAAATCCATAATGTGCTTATACTTTGATATTCCGACTTCTGTTTTTTTACTCTCCTGTCACTGTTCTTGGTTAAACATATTTCACATACACACAAAATGTGAATAACAAGCTGTATTAATTAAAGAGAATGGAATTAGAAAATTCATTTTAAACTGACATCCTTGTTTCAACTTAGAACTGAAATAAAAATGGCCTGGGAACTAAATTGAAATAGAAATAAAAGCCACTGTAGTACAGAGAGAAAAAAAAAAAAAGATTTAAAAATGAAAACTAAACCTTAGAAACAGGTAACGCACATTTCTATTTAAGACTTGGACTCAAATCAAAAATGTGTTCTTCTAAAACAACAATTATTATATACTCTCAAACAATTTGCGATTAGCGGTTTTTGATTTTAAGTGTCTTGATAAACCCATCACAACAAAATAGCACTAAATGTGTTTTCTTTGTGTCCTCTTTAAATAAGAATGGACCTTAATTGTTATTTATATAGAACCAATCATTTATTTGCCAATGCGTAATATTATATATACAATCAGTCCTGTTTTTGCTTTTTCAGATCAGAACAGGTTTTGCGCGTCCAGATAAACTGGACAGGTGCCTATACTGGGAGTGTCAATGACGCTGAGGCATGCGCAGAAAGTCTCTTCTTCTCGGTTACAGCAGCAGAGCAGCAGTCCTGAGAGGAGTGGGAGGAGAGCAAAGAACGGGCTAGCTGTCATTAATCGGAGGACTTTAACTACACGCAGAAAATAATAGCAACACGTTCACACATCACCAAAAAAGCCAGGTAAAAACGACGTTGTGTCAACCGTAATAGCAAATGTGGCTTTCTTTTCACGGGTAGACCCAACGAAAGCTTGCTATCAGGACGAATTGTTTATTGCTAGCTAACTAGCTCGCGAGCTAGATAGGAGTTGGCTACCTCACTGACTGCCAACCTACTCGTTTCCATGTGAAATCTGAAATGGATAATGTATGCACTCTGCGTACAGCGAACTGTATGTTTTAAGATGAGCGTTCTGTTAAATGAAAGCTTTAACAATCTCCGATACGGGCCTGTTGTGGCTTTTTGCTAGCTAGCTACACCAGTAGCTAACGCAGCGTCCTCCGTTTAAGTCATCATTGTCGTTCTGAAGGCGCCTCGTTCCTTAGAATACCAGGGAAAGGGCAGTTTACATGGAAGTTGGGTTGTACCATTTTCAGTTGCGTACAGTGACACTGTCAGAAACCACGGGCCTAACTAATCGCCGTGTCGTATTCTGCCTAGGGGAATGTTTTAGAGAACTACTAAATAACTGCAATCATGACTAGCCTATATGGCTATGTCAGTCGCTAGCCTAAGGTTTGAGTTATTTTCTTTGTCACAGGTGACATGGGTTTTACAACGTCCTTTTAGATTTTACTATCTAGCTAGTAAAAATTGCATTCGCACCATGATTCAGTTCTTGTTATGTTTCCCCCTGTTTTACCAGTGTACTATATTATCTTAAATGTTATCAATTTACGTAAAAAGGCTTTGCTGCTGTTGGCATACGAAACGCGTATGTTCTTAGAGCTGGGACAGTTAGCTACCGTTCCAAATACTAAGCAGAAGCTAAACTGCGAACATACAAAAATAATTTAACTAACTTAATGATGGTTAGCATGACCTTTTGGAGACTCTAGTTTCTGTTATAAAAGAAAAAAAAGGGCATATGATCTAATTCAATGTTAATAAGTGTCGGTTTTATATTACTAGTTTGAACAACATGTTATCTAAGGGTTAAATATGAAAACGGCTGGCATAGTATATGCATTTATTTTTCAACTGCTTGGTATTAACAGTTTAAGGGGTTATGTAATGTTCGAGAGTACTAAGGCATCACTCTGTAAGTTTCTTTCCAAATGTGTTGCGCTGGGTGCGCTTTGGAGTGCAAAGCGTTCAGGATTAGCCAGCTATGTTTACACTTCCTTGCCTGCTAGGACATTTAAACGCTGTCTTGCGCAGTAGGAAAGTGAAACTAAGGAGGTCCCTTTGGCAACCAGTAGGCTACTCTCGTTGAGTGTGACTTTTTATTTTACACCGATCCTACATTACATTATTATCCTACATTACTTACTAGTTGTACTTGTTTCATTAGAAATGCATAGGCCTAGATTACAAATGATTGTAATTTACGCTGTTGTAAATTTTGTCGGCCTATCCCGGTTAACCGCATTTCTCTAGAGTAGTGAGCTTCTGGTTACAATTTCGTAACTACTTGCATTTGACAATGTCTTATCAGTGTACAGCCACTGCTACTGTGACTATGCGCTAACATTTTAAGTAGTGAGTTTTTTTATGAGCAAAACGTTGAGAAAATGTTTTTTCCGTTTTCGAAATTTGAATTAATCATATAAGTGATAGCTTTGTAAGCGAGGTAATTTGAAGATAATTTTGAATTTACCTGGTGGTTGGGGTTTAGCCTGAATAGTGATCTCAATACTTAACTGGATTTGTAGGCTTTAGAAATGAAGTTAAATTATCTTTTGAATGTTTCATTTCTTGTTGGTGAATTAAGTTATTACTTTGACATGGTTATATGAAATAATTTCAGAGTTTATAACATTGTATCTGAGGTCAGTTAAATGTGTCAAGTTATGGGAAATGCATTCACTGGAGCAGTGGATTTACTCAGGATCTTGATGTCTGACATGTCATTTGTATTGTCTAATTTGGCCCATATTCTATAAAAATGTTATCCAGTAGAGGGGTGTTTCAACGGCAGGTGCTGGATGCTGGTATTGTTCAGCGCCATCAAATGTATGGATCTTATTGATTTATGATGATGATGATGTGTGGCTGTTGGAAGAATTGTTTGTATATTTACGTGTTTTTGCTGATATTCAAATTTGTATTTATTTTTTAATGAAAGAAAGGACGTTTGAGCAAGTCATAGGGAAGCAACTGTACAGAGGGTAATCACTCCTGACTCATTTACATTACAGTCGTCTGCGGTGTTGCCTTATATGTGTGTAGTTTTCAAACAATCCATGTATTCATTACTTGCAAGAACTTGACCACGCCAAGGGAAAACTTCTAAAAGATCATACAAAAAATTACCATATGTTAAAACTATTGGTGTACCTTTGTGGAACTTTTATAAAATAATGTAAATTCTATAGTGGACTTGTAATGGAAAATTACTGCAAGGGATTCCTGCGTGTATCGTTGTAGACTTATTTAGTGTGATAAGAAATGTATGAGCCTTATACACTGCGTGGAATATTTCATTTGTACACTAAATAAATAACACTTGGTACCTGCCTAGCAGACTGGTTCCTACACTCTAAAATAAGAGCCTGTAGTGCACAATTTCTTGAACGGTGGAGGTCTGTTTCTTCACACAGGTATATCAAAGGTGTGGTCAGTGCTCCCAGAACCTTTAGGTGTTTTGTCAAAAAAATGTATGTGTATGTTAGGTGGTTCCCCCTTTTTGCCTTTTTATAATCATTCCAATGACCTTTAATTAATAATATTAAGGTATGAATAATGTACTTCTGGAACTCTTATTTAAGGTCTTGCCAGTTTCAGAACAAATCTACTTGTTGCAATATTTCCAGGGTTAAATGCCTTCGTGTTTGACTCCCAAAAAGTCAGTGAAAGTAGAGGTTGTTAAAGAAAGAGTCAGATCTAATCGTAACGTTGTGGAATTTTAGTATCACTGTCTTTTTTCATTGTTTCTGAAGGCCCGTTCCTGCAAATGGGCTACCACAGCGACCGATTAACCACTTCACAACAAAATTAGCATTTTTCATTGTGTTTAATTTGTCCTGGCTGCTTCATTACTGTTAGCTGGATATTAGGTCCAATGGAATTATAATTAAATCTGCCCCAATTCAGAGGATGGAATAAACGGCAGGCCCTGGAGCCCTGGTGGCTTCCACCTCATGTGATCCCGTGGCCTCACCACTTTGTTTATCCCTCCACATGCACCACACTTTATAGAAAAGCTGTGTTGATGAAAGCCTTGTATGTAAATGTTTACAGTTGATGTCAACAAATGACAACAAAGAAGCCCTACTAAAATAATGCATGCATTTGGTTGATCCACATCTCAAACCATAAGGGAGTCATTTATTTATTTATTTATTATCATTGAACAGGATGAGGATTAAACTTTTTTTTTTTTTAATTGAAAAATAAAGGAACTTCAATACAAGAGGCAAGTAAATACAAGCAGTTATATGCAAGGTGAGAACCAGTATTTTAGTGATCAGTTGTATTTCCTAAAGACACACTTCTTTAAAACACAAGACCCTTTCTCAGAAAGTCACTTCTAAAAGTTCAGGTTGATTTTGAATTCAGTTGTTAGCATGTTATTAAAGGTGTTTTTTTAGCCTTTAAGTTGTCCTATTATACAGTTTTCTTAACCATAAAGTTGGCAGGCAGTGTCCTTAAATATTGTGTAAGGAATTGTTATATCAGCGCTTTCTTTCTTTTGTTTCTTTTTTTAAATGCTGTGTTTCTTCGTGTACCCAAAATCTTTTGCGAAGCTAGATAATTGAGTCCACATTTGAATGACAAATAGCCACAGAAAAGGGTTGAATATGAAGTGCGATCAGCCACACTGCACACGTGCAGACAACCAGCTCACATGGTCTGAGGGCCAGGAGGCAGCTGGCTTGGTCCCCCTCTGGTGTCCCTCAGCTGGTTGGGATCGCCTCAGACAGCTGTTTCATTCAGTCTGTTTTTTAATTAGATCTGTGTGTTGGTGTTGTAAATGAGGAACATTACATTTTAACATTTGATTTATGCAGATGTGCATTTGGTTCTATTGACCTGGATTCTGCCTGTTGTTGATAAAGGCCAGGTATTGCTTAAATGAGCTGCAAAAGCAAAAGGAGAGTGGAAACTAGACATTTACTTTGAGAGGGTGATGTTCACTTTTATGGGGTTAGTTTCTATCAACTGTTTCTGAGCCAACGTTATGAATAATTTCTATAGATGAAAACAATTTTCCATTAGGGATCAAGATCATGATTTCAGAATGGGAGAAAAAAGAAGTGGACCCATACGTTAAACCAGGAAGGCCATAATGGTGGTCTGAGCTTCTACCAGAGGTCCGTTATGCATCACGCCCCAATCATGTCCCACATTACCTAGTTTGTATCAGTGTAGTGGAAGCTTTTAGCTGTTGAAATCTACTGGATCCCTTGCAGAGAATGAACCATTCATAAATCAAAAACCTTTATTTTAATTTTATTTTTTTGTACTCGTCTAAACTGCTTTTCAAGCCAGCGTTTCCCTGTTACTGGCAGCACAATTTCTGCTGGTTTTCATCCCAACAGATCTCTAAATTGCTTAACTGAACCCTTAACCCGATCACCAACAAACGTAGAGCTTTTAAATAATGAGTTCAATTAATTTATTAGTTCAACCAAGGGTTCAATTTAGCAATTAGCCGCTCTGTTGGAACTAAAACCAACAGGCATGTTGGTGCCCGGAATAGGGTTAAGACGCACTGTTATTAGTTATTCTTTCGGGGAAGGGAATCTAAAAAATTATCTGTAAAATTGCTGCTGTCAAACTATTTCAAACGGCAAAGCAAGTCAGCTAACATACTAAGTTGACTGCATTTTATTTTTTCGCCTTGCATATTCCAGGCAAATTAGCCAGATGCCGCCTTTGCGTCAGTAACACAAAGCTATGTCCCTGTTTACAACTCAACTCCCTGTGCTTAGATCACTTGCTCATTCACAGCTGCTGAAGGCGGCTCATAGATGTGCAAATTCATTGCAATTTTTAAACTGAGAGCTGTCTGAATGAGAAAGTGGCTTTTATATGCCCCTATTCATAAGATAAATTTTTTTTTTGGCAATTTGCTGCCACCTAGTGGGTTTTTAAGTCCATGCAAATCTCCTTTGTTATATATAGTGGTGTGTCAGTAATGTAGAATCAGCATCACAGGTAACTGCCAGTGATTAAAATGTGGTCTACAGTTGCAGAGCGAAACATTCAGTATCTACACATGCTCTTGGCCTTCTCTTTGAGGCGACACTTTTTGAGGGCACGTTGCAGAAGTTTTCTTGCTTGGACGGGAAAGTGTGGCTTGTTTCCTTTTTGTGGTGATTCATCGATTCCCTTACCTGCCAATTATAATGTGTAAATAAATTAAGTGTATACAGTTTTTGAAGTATCTTAGCAGAAAAACAGTGCTAACCACCATAGAACCGCTCGCTGTTCAGTTTATTTTCACATTTAATGTCAGTAAGTAACCAATCCTCCTGTCATTATATCTTCGTACATCCCATATACACGGAGACTGAGGTGGTTTTATGTAGAAGCCCCTGGCATCCTGTGTTATTTTATCCGTTGTGTGGGATTCCCCCCCTCGATGGCTGAAAGCTGACGATGCCGTTTCAGGAGCACTCGTGGCACAATGGCGGGTGCAGAGGTGGGAGCCCCTGCCAACCCCACCTGCAAAATCATGACCTTCAGGCCCACCGTGGAGGAGTTTACCGACTTCAACCGGTACCTGGTCTACATGGAGTCCCAGGGAGCTCACCGGGCTGGGCTGGCCAAGGTGGGTAGCGGTCCTTTTTAATTCTCCCCTGTTCACATTGCCAGGCTATTAATGCAGAGCACTGTAGAAAGGTCCTCACACTTCAGGACTTAAGGAGTTAGATGGAAAAAACGGAAAAATAAATAAATCGGTGAATGATTAAATACTTGGTTCCAGAAAGGGGGAAAGAAATAATTTCTTAGGTAAAACATAACTAAAAACAAGTGGCCTTTAGTCCGATGTTCACATGCAATAATTATGAGCAGTGAGAAACAATAGTTACAGTTAGAGTATATTTAAGTGATATCCTGTAAAATGGCTTGGCAACATGTACTCTCCATGCACAGAGATTTTCCTGGGATTCACAAATCTTGTTATTTTTTATTTTTTATTTTTTTATACCTCCTTAGGTGATCCCACCCAAGGGCTGGAGGCCGAGACGCAGCTATGACGACATTGATGACCTGGTGATCCAGGCCCCCATCCAGCAGATGGTGGCTGGGCAGTCGGGCCTCTTCACGCAGTACAACATACAGAAGAAGCCGTTGAGCGTGCAGGAGTTCCGCCGGCTGGCCAACAGCGACAAGTGAGCTACCCAAGGGTTTAGGGAGGGGGTTATCTGTCGAAACCACTGGGCCCTTTTTTTAGTCCTCAAAACCCGCCTTTTGTCTTTACAGGTATTGTACTCCCCGCTACCTCAACTACGAAGACCTAGAGAGGAAGTATTGGAAGAACCTCACGTTCGTGTCCCCCATATATGGAGCAGACGTGAACGGCACCCTGTATGATGATGTAAGTCCTCTGAGATCCTGCAGGCCAATCAGCCTCTGCCAGATCACCCAGAATACCAAGTGGACACAATTCTGTTGAAAAAAAGCCTATGATGAGTCGGCTCATTCTCTTCTGCTGTGCGTTACCCTCATTTTGTTCCGTTACTCACTAAAGGACAGTGGGAAAGGGCACAAATGCTGGCCGGATGCACAGGGCCCGTCTCGGCTCCCTTATCAGTGGTGGAGATCAATTTTAGGTCAATTCTAAACGAAAATAACAAATTATGCCTACATAGTCTCACCCTCGTCGTATTGTTGTTTTTCATATCGATGTATGATGGTGTCTGTTCCAGGGCGTGGAGGAGTGGAACATCGGGCATTTGAACTCCATCCTGGATATTATTGAGGAGGACTGTGGCATCTCCATCCAGGGAGTCAACACCCCTTACCTGTATTTTGGCATGTGGAAAACTAGCTTCTCCTGGCACACTGAGGACATGGACCTCTACAGCATTAATTACCTCCACTTCGGAGAGCCAAAGTCATGGTGAGAGGCCTCCACTCAGCTTCTCTAATAAAACTCACACTTAAGACATGCACAGCTAGTATGTTGCTTGTACTGTATTTCCAGAGATAACGATGGCATCACAGTCAGATTTACTAACAGTCCGTTCAGAAGCTCAGTGAACCAGGCTTAAGCATCGCATCATTTTTAATAGAGGCATTGCTGTTTTTTAAAAATAGGGAGACTAGTTTTAAATTCAGTTGGCAGGATTCAGTTAATGGCTAGCACCAAGCAGCAATCACCAGATTGTTTTGTGAAAACCGGTGGATGCCTGGGTAATCGCCTATTATTCAAAATCCAGAAGCACTGACATAAGTCTGCTCATAGCAGGGTATTTACAGCGGGTCAGGTGCTTTTATTCCTGTCCTCTACCTCCAGGAGCCTATTGAACAAGTGACAAGGGCTCTATTAGGGGCTGTGCAAAGCAGGCCCGGTTAACTACGAGATAGCTACTAGTGATTGAAAGAATAATTTAATTGAATGTGAATGGTTAGAACACGGAGTTGGTAGAACACCGTGATACTGCACAGAATTTCTTGTGGGTTTGCAATATGAAAAGTGATGAGAAAGGAAAGGAATTGTATTTTCCAGTGGGCAAAGATGCCTCGGTGTTAGTAAACCTGTGTCATTTGTCTGAGGTTGCTCAACAGGATGTCTTGCTGATCATCCTAGGGGGGATTTTCATGGAGGAGCCTGGTTCATGGAGGAGCCATGTGGTTTATATGAGTTTACTGTGATGCCGTTTGGGGTGTACAAGGCCGCTGCTACGTTCCAAAATCTGATGGAAGCAAGAGGCAGAAGAGTTTTATGCTCCCTACATTGATGACGTTGATTTGTAGACAGTTTGTCACTGCATTCACAGCTTCGACCTTGTGGTTAATTATACCAAGTGCAGTCTTGCCTGCTGTGAGCTGTGCAGTATCTTGGGTATGTCTATCTTGGGGAGGAGTCATCAAACCACTGGTGGGAAAAGTGGATGCCATTCTAGCATGCCCAGTTCCTAAAACCCAGGTATGTGTGGTCTTTTTTTGGGGTTGGTAGCATCTCTTTATCGCTGATTTTTCTGCTCTTGCAGCAAGTTTACTGTGTGAGACAGCAATGCATGCATCACTCAGTGGAGCTTTACAGCCATTTTAATTGGCAAGGAACAGGAGGGGTCAAAACCTAGTAGAAGATTTGAGAAGATTTTATTTTTTTACTCTGGCCAGTAGACTCGAAGATATGGGGACGGGTGTATGATGAATGGTTTATATGTAATTATTTCTGTATTGTATTTAATAATCCTTTGTTTCCAATCATCATTTTCTTAATGTTATGTAGGAGGGGAAGGGGAATAAATTAGTCCTGTTAAAAATATTAACTTTGTTATTTATTTAAATGTTAATTGCTTATGCTGTGTTTTCTCTGGTGGGGGTGCGCAAATCTAATGAGGCACACTGGCCCATAGTCTCCAGATCGAGCTGTAATTGGCCGTTCTGTAGTTTGAGGTCACAAGTTATGCAGTGTATCTGATCGCATGAGAGGGGAGTTATTGGCAATTGACCCGGCAGAGAGTAATTTGTCAAGGGTTTTAAAAACCCAGTGATTTGGAGATTCCTCTTAGCCCAGGTGCATGTAGTGGATGCTAATGCATATTCTTTGGTAGAGGTTTTAAGTATTTATTGTCTAATTGAGTCATTACTGTGCCTTTTGTTTTATCTGATTGATTTCTCCATAATTGGGGGAGAACCCTTTAATCACATGTCTGTTATCCTTATGCAGTAGTCTTGCATGCAATGCAAGTAGCAGTTGTTTGTGTTCTGCATTGAGACTTAGCGTTACATTGTACATTCCTCTGCTAGAGTATCAAAACACAGTTGATGTTTTTTGAGGCCTAACTTCTTGTTATTTTCTTGGGTTTACAGTTCATAGTCTTCAGTAATTTTTCTTCATTCACCTGTAGGTTGTTGGGTAGTTTTCTCCCTTACAGAGCCTTCTTAAGGTAGTAGTATTTTTTGATGTTTATTTTAATTGGTTTAATTAAACATCTCTGGCACACACGGAAGCACCTGTAGTATTACTAAAGGGTCAAAAAATGTTTTCCAAGATGCAACAAAGTGGTGCCGTAAAATGTTGTTCCCTGCTGCAAAGAAATGATGCTGGCTGTATGGAACGAAACTAAGCGTTGCGTCATTGTGGCATCTTCTAATCTCAGTTAACGTAGAGAAAAGGGGGTTATGGTTGTCAATTTATGGCATGCAAGGGCGGTAGTTCTTTAGCAATGCACTTTATATTGACTGGTTACAATTGATTTACTGATGGCTTTTTACATTACTCTGTGTGGTTGTTTGTGTGTGCGTGAGAGAGAGAAAGAGAGACGCATATAAATTCATATTTTGTTGTCCACCCCTAGCCTTAGTGCAGCCAAATGCAGGGCCTGAAAGTTGCTTTCCCTCTGCTTGCCACTAGGGTGCAGCACAGGCCCTTGCGCCTCACTTGTGCTGGGAATCTTCCAGTGTTTTTGGTTAGGGAGAGGCAGTGCACCATCCAGACAATTCCTCTTCGGGTTAAGTGTATTAGTCATGCAATATGAGAGTGTTTTTTCCTCCTAGTTTTATTTATGCCTGCATCCAGTCTGCCTGAAAACATATTTTACTTATACTTGCTTAGAAGCTGGCTCAACCATGGGCTGTTTAGTTAATTACAAATATTGTGCGTATATATACAAATAGTGTATTGACCCCAGAAGTGTCTTTTTCCAGGTCTTTTCAGGTCAGGTTGAAAGCAATCCTTGCTGTGAATTCCCTTTTATCCACGCTCTTTGTGTTTACTTTCCACTTGAGTGGAAGACTGTGCAAAAGAGTTGGGCACAGCCATGTGGAGAATTAAAACAACCCATGGGTTTCTGCTGTATTTATCTTTTTGAGATGACAAAAGTTATTTTTATTTATTTATTTTTTGTTTTAACAAGTTACTGCTTGATCAAGTCCATCTATCTTGTGCAGCAATGGGGACTGCCAAGTTGCTGTTATTGCCAGAGAAAACCATTCCTTTGGCTTAATTTTTTTCTTCTCTTAAACGCTTTGGCCAATAAAAATTTGGCAAATAAAAATTTAAAAATCTTCATTGGCAGTTGATTCAGGCGCACATCCTCTTGATTCTGATCTGAAATCTATCTGACCTGCTTGGCTGATTATTTGATACCCCGTTTGTCGGATGTGGGGTGAAGATTCCTCCCCTCTCTGCCCCCACATGTATCTGTAGCTTTGTCGGTTGGAAGGGCTTGAACCTGGCAGGGTGTGCTGTCCTCAAGTGGCTTCCACTCTGTCTCGTCCTGGGAACAAGCCCTGTATCCCCTACGATACAAACCCTGCTGTTCTCCTGTATGTCATCGGGACTGCTGATCGGATGGATATCATGAGAGAAATCCAGGCGGAGCGGAGAACGGGAAGTAGTCAAAGCGGTTTGGGCTGCTGATAGCGTATCAAGGCAACTTCTCTTGAATTCATACGAATACACAGTGGAATTTTCCACGGTACTGACAGGAGCGGACACCAGTTTCGACAGGTGCTATTGAGTTGACTGATTCTGCCTTTTTCTAAATTGTTACAGTCTGTTACCTTCTGATTTAATGGCAGGGTTGAATGACGGGAAGATCCTTTTATACAGACTGTGGTGTACTTTGGCACCTGCCGGTGTTCTTTTGCTTTTGGAAACTTGGACGCGATGAATGATAGCAGCCACGCTACACGGCTACTTGTCTGGAAGGTTGTGGTGAAGCTGATCCACCGCTGATATGCTTCCGCTACAACAGCTGCCCAGTTAAAACACTTAGCGTAGCGCACCAGGGTAATTATGATTAATTTCCCTGTTACCCCAAAAATAGGAAATAAACTTTGGCTACAGGCTAATCACATTTTACATGTTTGTATTCAAAAGCATTTTATTGTACGTGATTACCGGGTTATCAAAGTTTTGATTCAATCCCAGACTTAGTATAGATCCCAGTATAACAGAGTAAAAAAAAAAAAAAACCTCTAGTCTTACCACTAGAGGTCAGTCTTGTATGGAATAGCTCCCTTATTCGTGGCATTCTTTTTATTGTCAGTTAATGAGACGTTTGCCATTGGTCATTTCTGAACAGGTACATCACTTGTTAACTGTATGAGAAATTCCAGTGTTTTTTTGCTCCAGAAAAACAGAACAGGTTTTTTTTGCAAACAAAAGCGTATGCATTCTATTTGTCTTTTTTAATAACGGTAAGGGGGTTAATGAGGCCATTTCCACTGGCTACCTAACATTATTTTTGGATGTACTGCAAGTAGGGCTTTGTGAAACACAGGAAGGCTCATGAAAAACAGCTGCGGGAGTGCTAACATTTGCTAGCGTACACTGCCGCAGAAATGACGTTCGTCTGCCATTTTGGGTGTCCAATCTGTCAGTCTGCGGAGTTGGAACGGGCTGTACTTTTTTTTTCTGCATGACGGGCTGAAGGTCGAAACACTGCCTTCGTATCCGCTGCGGACGAGAGTGTCTGCTAAATGACTAACGTGCAAACACTTTGGCCATACTCTGGCTTTTTTTGTTGGCAGGAGCGGATTTTAAAGTGGCTTTCTGTCCAGGCGCTCGAATGTCTATTTAGAGATAGCTGTAAACAGACCAAGACGCCTTGCAGTCAGAAACCTGCTCCTTTCAGGGAACAGCTGAGCCCCCATTTGTGAGGCACAGTTGCGTGAGACATCAACAGCGCATGTATTTGCATTATGGCATGTTCGTTCCGTGCAGTGAAATCTGGGTCGTGACACCCGGTTTCCCCGGCGCGCATGTGGCGTGAGAGAGCAGAGATCCCCAGTAGTGTGCTGGGCTGGAACAGTGACCGAGGGTTCATCGCCGTGACGATCACATCCTTTAAAACCTGTGGCCATGCTGATCTTTGCCGTTTGTCTGTGCTGTGCTGGTCGGTCATCAGCCGGCATGGACTGAAGTTCCA
>JAOVYW010000044.1:1015170-1047076 GCA_025775045.1 Hiodon tergisus
CACGTATCCCCTCTGAACAGACTACACGTATCTCCTCCAGACTATACGTATTCCCTCTGAACAGACTACACGTATCCCCTCTGAACAGACTACACGTATCCCCTCTGAACAGACTACATGTATCCTCCTGAACAGACTACACGTTTCTCAGAGTTTCTGGATAGTGTTATATTATGTCTGATTAATTCATCATTTTGCATTGATAAAACACACTCAAAATGACCATTACCGTTACTTAGGAGAACAAAGTTATAATTGTTCCCTTCAAATCCATCTTATTCAGTTGCCCATTGCCTATTCTTCGACCAGTCTGAAATGAGATTACGAGTAATCTCCAACAGCCGCAATGTCCGTGCAGAGCTGATTCATCGACGCCCAGTATACAGTCTGGGCCAATCTCCACCTTTTACTTTATTAAATAAATATCCAGCCTTCTCAGTGGCTTGACAAAAAGAACAGTTGATACCTATATGCCTGTAAGCAAACTGTTTGGTTAGCAATTTTATTTTACAAAGTCACATGAGTAATAAAAGTGTCTTCGTGCATAATTACACAAATACTACGTGAGCACTCTCAAAACGGCGTTCCCCATCTCTCTTTCTATGGTTCAAGGATTCTAGCGATCTTCCCTCATTGCTTTTATTCTCAGAGTAAAGGATCTTATGCTAAGGTATTAGTGCTCTGTAGCCTCAAGCAATAGCTGTTAAAAGTCGCCACCACCGCGATTTCAATCCATCTTCAACACTTCAAGTTTTATACATTTCATTATTATCAAGTGAGTGTAAACAGAGGATTTTAAAGTACAAAACCGATCCAAAACATACCGATTTCTAAGAGCGCTTTCCATTGAAGACTCAAAGAACCGAAACGCAACATGGACATAAATCTGATTATTTATTTTATATTATTTAGTAGCCTGAAACACGCTCATACCCAGAGCAATTTCTATAGCTTACTGTGCTACGTATACCCAGATACAGATCTGTATATTCATTACTCCGTGCTGGGATTTAAAATGCCTTAACCTCTGCGGCACACGGCACGCGGCACTCGGCACATGGCACACATCACTTTAAGGCTGATTATGGTTCAAATGTGCAATGCAGGAGGGCCGGTGTCACAGGTACCATTAGACTAGCAGTGCTTAAGAATGCGAGTGCATCAGAAGGGCAGAAAAGAAGCAAGCTTTATAAAAATGTACCATTGTTCCCTGGGAACCACAGTATCTGCGAGACTGCGGTATTTCATTAAAGATCACTGATAATACAAAAGCAACCTTGTGTCAATGTTTTCATTTCTCATGAAAATTACCTTGGAATTTTAATTTAATGTGCGTAAAGACACACCGACCGTTTGGCGGCTTGGCAGACAGCCACTGAGTGAACTCATTTACTGGGGCATTGGGCCGGCCGTCACAAACTGAGCACAAGAGGTTAGCTATGGTTCCACGGCAACAGTTAAGGGACAATTCACGGGACGTGCTAAAGATTTTACAGCCCACATCCTGTTTCCTTATAGGTTGATCTCGGTTCATATTCTCATCGGAAGACTGGCGACAGGATGAGCCAAAGTTGACTTTCCCAGCGTTTGAAAGAATATACAGCAGCTGATGGATAAAAATGGAATCCATAGTGTTTAAAACGTCTCTGCCCCTTAGAACCGATATATTCATGAACCAATAACAGCACCGCTGTAACAATGTTGACGTTTACCATGAAAGGGTCATTGAATCTGTAAAGATGTTAAATTGTAAAAAAATTACGAAGGTGAAGGCAACTAAATTCAACCAAGAATAATACACATTTTTAGAATTTAGAATTTGCCACTTTGTATCTGAAAACATAACACCAAAATATATTTTACATCAGAAATTGAGGCGACACTATTTAACCAGTGATACCAAATTAAGAGTGTGGGATTTTTCATAAAAAAACAAAAACAAACAAACAAAAAAACCCCCACTGAAAACCTGAAAATGAACGTTTTTTTGGACATAAAGTAATTCCGGAAATCAAAATCACTCAAATTAATTCAGCAGTTTATGTATAAGCTATTCATAGCTTTATTATTTTGTGGAGTTGGGGTAACCTAGCTAGTCATCTCTAACATATGGAAAAGAGTCGCGTAACTTTACCTCGTACTCTTGGGAAAACTTTAAGTTGTCGTTTGCCTTCAAGCGCTCCAAGTGATCGCCAAGCTCCATGATGGGGATGGGCGGGTGGCTGGCCATACCTGCCAATAGGAGAAAGAGGGATGTTTTGAGTGACACTGGGCGGCTGGAGGGGGCAGCGTGAAGCAGCGTGAATGTAAAGTGCTAATGGAGAGGTGAAAGGTCTTGTTAGGCAGCTTCTGCACGAAAAGCAGGGGCATGCTCACGGGATATGGAACACGGAAGCCAATGAAAAGTCCCCAAGCATACTTCCAAAAGCGTACATTCCTAGTGTGAAAGAAAACGTTATTCACACCAAGCAGCGACAAAGTTAGCATGACAAAACAAATGAAACAAAACAGACATAGAAGTTAGGCCCGATGTTGGCATCTGCTTTGATTAATGGCATAGTACTAAGTGTCATTCCAAAATTATCCCCCTGGAATGAGTGACATGAATAACATGTAAGTAGGGTGATGTGATATTAACTAACAGGCCTAAATAGAAAGGAGGTAAGGACATAAAACATCGATAAACCATGTGCATAAACAAGACCAACTAACTTGACGAATGAAGGTTACCGGGGTAACCGGAGACACCTGAACCTGTGAAGAAAATGGCGGGATAAAGAGACGGTTGTATACGTTGTAGCAATGCGGTGGACATTTTGTGTGTAGCACAATACAAACTGCAAATCAGGAAAGAAAATCATTTCGACTGCACATTCAGACACTATTTTGGCATCGGCTGGTTAGTGACAAAGACATTTACATGCTGTAACGTCATACGGCTACATGCGTTTGAAAATGCTGCAGCAAAATGGACAACTTGGCCAAAAGTTATAAAAACGTAACGCCCAGAAGCATGAGTAAAATTAAGTAAAAAATGCAAGTGTACAGTCAGCACAGCGACTATGATGATCTGTCATGTAGTCTAGCTTAGCAGAGCTAGCTGTGGATGTAGGGGGATTCTGTTTGTGCGCGCATGTGTGTGTGTGTGTGTGTGAATGTGTGTGTGTGTGCGCGTGTGGTGTGTGTCCATGTGTGTGCATGTGTGTGTCTGTGAGTGTGTGTGTGTGTGTGTGTGTGTTTGCATGTGTGTGGGTGTTTGTATGTGTGTGTGCGTGTGCTTGAGAGAGATTGTGTGTGTGTGTGTGCAGGAGTGCGTGTGCGTGGGAGAGATTGTGGGTGTGTGTGCAGGAGTGCGTGTGCGTGAGAGAGATTGTGTGTGTGTGTGTGTGTGTGTGCAGGAGTGCGTGTGTGCGTGTGTGTGTGTGTGTGTGTGTGTGTGCAGGAGTGCGTGTGTGTGAGAGAGATTGTGTGGGTGTGTGTGCAGGAGTGCGTGTGCGTGAGAGAGATTGTGTGTGTGTGTGTGCAGGAGTGCGTGTGTGTGTGCATGCTGGATACTGAAAGAAAAAGGGCACTTAGGGTGGAAGTTAAAAGGGTTCCCATTCCAGGGGTGTCATGTAATTTCCTCTTTTAATCAGAGTCGTTTAAATAAATGTCTGCTGTTTTTTTAAATCTCGGCGATCGTACAAGTAGCCATTACCTAATGGAAATGGGTGGCCTCTGTCTCTCGAAAGTGCGGCCAGAGTGCCTGTAACACCCAAGCACTCAAGATCCATTTCCAACAGCTTCCAATGAAACTGACATTTTCCGTACTCGTATGCAAATGTCAAGCACCCTGAAGAGTGAAATGTGCACAAGGAGGCACGGCTGAGTGCCGGAGGGGGACGGAGTTAGCCTAATGTAACACCTATGTGGTGCTTCAACCGAGGACGCGACACGAGAGCCTGAGTGGTGGTGGAGGTGGGGGAGCTGAACACAGAGATAAGGGGACGGAGAGGCTGGTCAGAGCTCTGGAGGGACGGAGGGAGGGAAAAGTGCCAGTTGCCGCTCACAGATAATCCGCAGCTCAAGATCACAGCCAGCAGGTGCCTTCAGTCATTATAAAACCCTCTCTCTAAATGGAGAGTAATCAAACCTCAAAGATCAGACCAGAACCAGAACCTTGCGTCATCCTGTAGTCGGAGGTGCAGAAGCTCAGAGGCCAGTCTGACCGTTGGCTGAAAGTGTGTCACTAACTAACTAAGTTGTAAATTCTGAACGTTAATAATTACCATGGCTCGAACAAACCAACACCTGTAAGTGCCTCAAGAAGAATGAACTTACCACAAGTTCTTTTGTTATGTATATATTTGGGAAATTTCAATTCACCTTGTGAATAATTCACATTGGGTAACATTTTTTCATAATGAATCATTCATCTCCTTGGAAGACGGACTCTTAGGTATGCATCACTTGATATAAACATTTCAGAAGTTATTTAAAAGGTACCCCTTCTATGACCTTGTGTATCCGGTCCTTCACCGTGGCAGTGGCACACGGTTGCATGTCTTTGAATGAGCGGGTTTGGGCCAGTCAATGCCCAGGATGACTCGAGCCCTCATGCACTGTCCAGTGTGTGTAAATTACAGGGTAAAACACAAAAACCGGCATTTGCTGCTCACATCGTAACAAAAGTGAACAGCCCTCCTCAACGCTTTCACGTGGTAAATCAGTATTTACTATGCAAACAAAGACCCGCTCTGATCTCTCGCTCTCTCACACGGGTTTCACGACCTTCCAGCATGTGGTTTGGCAGTCTTTACTTATAGCGCTAATATTCGAGACAAAACAATATCTAAAAGCATCCCCCCCCCCCCCCCATTTCCAAAGACTTTCTGAGTAAGTTAAGTTTATACGTTCAGCAATCCCACGAATCCATGTTGGGGCACATACAAACCAACAAACCGGGGGAAGATTTTGGTCCACCTTTACCCACACAGAAGCGTTAGCATACATGGTTGCCAGATCAGCCTTCAGCGTCCGCAGCATGACAAGCCTTTAATTATGTCATCAGCCTTCAGCGTCTCTGTTTCTCTGGATTTGTAAGGCACGTACTGCCGCCAGCGCGTGGGGCTCTCACCGGGGGTTTGGAAGTTGAGCCGGCGCAGCTCCACGGGGTCTGTGGGGTGATGGGAGGGCATTTCTTTGTTGTTAGGCAGGCTGCCCTTTCTAGCTTCGGCTTCCGCTCTTTTCCTGGAATAGGACGGAGAAGCCCGCCGTTACCACGGTAGCGATGATGCTGAGGCGGTGACGGCGGTAACAACAGGAGTGACGGTGGGATGGGTGATACCACTGAGTGGTGGGGGAAAGCGGGCGCAGGTGGAGAAGGTCACAGGTGAGTCTCGGCAGTTCATGCTTCGGGAACTGAGCAGAGTGCAAAGCTTACACACCAATCGGTAAGGGTGTTACAGCAAAACAACTAGTCATTGATTCCTTATAGTTCGCACTGCATTCTGTCTTGCAACAACGCTCCTGACAATCTCTGGTGGGTAGATAAGTGTGTTGTCCTCCAAGAGTATATGCCCCCTTTAAGCACTGACACAGGGATTCCGCATGTTTTCCAGATGGGCATGTGTTAGCTATAAATGTCACATGCACTTGGTTAGTAACAACTGTTTTCGGCTTTGCTCAACATCAGTGAGGAAAATCTCACTAAAAATAGCCTCGTAATTGCTGTGTGTGTCAGAATTAAAGAGTAAAAGATATCACAATATAACATGTTGGTGCACATTTCAACTAAGCAGATGTCATAAAGTAATTTGGTAAGACTCTGTCTTACCAAAAGAGACAAATGATCTTAAGGTTCTATAAATAAATATTTTGGGTAATGACGTACATTCTGCTTAATAACTCACTAGAAGGACATTACCCAGTTAAACCTTTTAATATGGCTAAAGTCTTTTAGCCAGGTTACAATTTACTATTTTCTCAGACCTGCGTATAGACTGGGATTTAACTGATCAATACTTTCCAATAGCATACGTAGACAACTGCATGGCTTTGTGCATTAAGGCAGACAGCCAGGCATTTTTGGCTACATTATTGTTTATTAAAATCCTAAATACGTTTAATGATTTTGACAATTCCCAGGAAAAGGATAAAACCATAATATTTTAGAGTAGTTCTTTATCCAATGGCAATATCATATAAATTCCAGGAAATCAGAATCCCTAAACACTGATAAACAGTAGATTTCATGACAAATCAGAAGACCTTTGGGCAGTACATTCAGCATATTTATATGTTTGATTACATTTTGTCCATCTAGAGTATATTCTGAATGGATTCCTTCACGTGATCTACTGGTGCATGATTACAGCTAGCGATTACATCATTACAATTGAAATGCCAATCAAATGGCTGTCTCCACATGCTGCTTGGCTTCACTTCACTCACTCCTGATAATTAGGTTTTTCTGGGAATAGGGGAACATTCTCCTCCTAAATCAATCTTAAAAAAGAAAGTGATGGCTACATCGGACGTTTGACTGTTGAGCCCACAAGCTAATAATGATCCAATGACATCAGGAGGAACATGAGCAGCCCTGTACACACCTCCGTGAACCGACTTACTCTTCCGCCCCTCAGAGCCGGTAGCACCAGAGGCATACTAATCCCCCAAAAAATCTTTCTGATAAATGTGTTTTTAATTAAGAAAAGGCCGAGATACTTTTTATAATACACAAACATACAGCCATAGCCCTTCCCTTCCCTGGGCTGACAGTCGAAGATTTCTCCTGCTACGGTACAATTTCTAGGATGACCAGTAACTGACAGAAAATCATAACGAAACAAATAAAATGGGTAAATAATGGAGGGACACAAATGCAGGAGCTCGGACAGGGCTTTTAGCCAGGGAAGGGAGGTGAGGGTCCCCTGCCGGGAATGTGGATACAGGAGGACCGGGAATACGCCCTTTCAGTACCATCCCGTTTACTTACCTGTCTGGTTTGCTGGTCCGTTTGTGCGCGACAGGGACAAAAAGCAAGGTGTTAGACAGCCAGAACACATGAGCGGTCGCTATGACAAAACGGCAGTCATCACATCAGTGGGACTAATCAACGAGAGCCGGAAAAAATGATAACTGATAATTAGTTATGCCCATCCCCACAACCTATGAATTACCATATTTGTTATGTTAATTTACATCTACACATATTCATATTCCGGGGAATCGTCATACAGTTAACATCAGCACATTAGGGCTCCATGAGGAATACACTTAACACGTCTCATTTTTCATTTTAACTTATAATCATTTACTTGTGCTGTAATTATAAGAAACATTAAGTGAAACAAATGAGCAAACAAAAAATACACAGAATGTGATATATGCTAATTCAATCCTTTCCAAATCAAAGTGAGTTACTCTCCTGTTGTTAGAACAATGCTTAGTTCTATGAAAATCTGACTAATTAAGAAGAGTCTTTTTATCATAAACGGCTAAAAGCTATCAATACAAGTTAGTAATAAAATCCAAAGCAGGATAAAAGATCATCGCCAAACCAAAGGCAATAAAATATCGTTCCCACACAGGGAACGTTTTAATATAAAACAAATCTTCCTGGGCAATTCATTTTGCCTCAGATAACAAATCCTCAGCAGTAAGTGCTCGTCAGTTTCATTCGACAAAACCAAAAAAAATAAAAAAAATAAACCCGTGTCCCCTGTAACAGCTAACAACCTTGCTCTAATATAACGGGTTATGGGAGCTAGCTATTCCTAGACAGCAGAAGGAGACAGCACTGTGCTGAACAGAAGCCACCCCTCTAATGTGGGATCAGAAGAGCGCCCGGCGGCATTTTAAACCACGAGACTCCGGACATATTGCCGTGGTGTGGCTCCTGAGCTCCGGACACAAATCAGCCGTGACAGGGAGAGGCCAGTTTGTGCTGGGTAGAGAGGGGTCGCGTCAGGGCCACCTGTCCACTCCCCTTACCTCTTGAACAGGAGGATGGCTATGACGATGCAGATGATGAAGACGACAGCCAACACCGGCCCCACCACCCAGATCAGCCCCTCCTCCTCGTCGATGATTGGCTGACGGTCGATGTCGGCAGACACCACGGGGTCAGAATAGGGGCTGGTGGCGAACATGTTCTTTTTGTGGGTGACAGAAGAGAAGGATCAGACAATTAATCATCAGCAGTACATATTTTCAAGGAATTTCTATGTTTTTGCTTTTGCTATGCAAAAAAACAAGCATTCATACATATTTCTACAAAAACGTTATACATTTCCGGTAGAAACTCGAGCAGTGTGAATCGGGGGAACACCAGTTCACACCCAAGTATTACCGGGTGAATTAGTAGCTTATAGGGTAAGCAACAACAAAAAAAGGACCCATACCAGGAAAAGCACCAATGTGTGAATACACTGCTGAGAAGAGACATAAGGAAAACTCACATTTTCAGAGTTTTCCAGGATAGCCAAAACAAAAAATATATATTCTTGACCGTTTAGGAGCTGCTTGTTCTCAAAGTCGCCGTAGACCTTCCTGTCTCCCAGGGTGAACTCGGTGGGCAGCTCTTTGAAGTAGGCTGAGATGTAGGCCTTGGGCTCCACCTGTCTCCTGACACGCACGCCTTTGCTTGTTCTGTTTATCTCTTTGAGTAACTGTGTGGAAAAGAAACCACAGATGTCAATAAAGACAACACAATGGACGGCCATTCTTATTGGCTGCTTATCTTTAGAGGGCTAATCTTTAATAATGTAGCTCATAGCATGGATTAAAAAAACAACAACTTGAATTGTTGCAGGTTTTCATTTTGTATGGTAATAAATACATAACGATAATGAAGCTTATTTGAATGTAATATGGACACATTTTTAAATCAAAGGCCTTTTCAAAAAACAGGTAAAGCAATAAAAATACAGAAAGGTCTTTGTTTATTTATTTACTGCATAAGAAACATTACGAATACGGCAAATAATATTTGATATATTAAATATATTATATTGTTATTTATCATTTATGACAAACATCTCAAGGAAGGCAGGACCATTTCAAGTAATGAGACTGACAACAAGATAATAAATGTTTGCCAAACTTATAGAGAGCGATACATACCAGCACTTTTAAACTTAATGTCACCCATGAATGTCAAGTGATAAACAGTACCAGCTAACAAGGTTAGAGAGCCAAACATATCGGGCTCGTTTGTGTGATGGCAGAATTAGTAGGGATGATTAGTACAGTTGGCGATTTCAAATTGCTATAATTAAATTTTTAAAATCACAAATTAATTTTACTATTAAATGACCATTTCGAAACAGCAATAACATTTGAAAAACAAAAAAAACTATCTAATTAGAAAGAGCCTTCTGAGAGCATCGAGAGAAAATTAAGCTTAACTTATTTTTAAAACAATTTTATTTTCCTTTTGCTGAAATAAATAATCGAATGAACTACAAATAATCCATTCTCTTTTAGCATTACCGTCATCATAAACGGAAATAACGACCCTAACTTGTGCAGGTGGTTTAAAGGCATATCCTGCGGCCTTTGTTGATAGTTACTGTGAGACGTGAGATACACTGGCCGCTGGGATGGATTTTGGTATAGAAGGCTATTTTTCCACTTTCAATGCCAGGAGAACGTTATAGACAACATGGTTGCCAACATAAAGGTCAGCAAACAAACTTGAGATATTTTGCAGTGTACTCCTTGAATATTTCTAATCTTTTAATTCAAAAGCATTCTGCAATAACAAACCGTTATAACCATGTGTTACACAATGATATGACCTAGGTGACTTTTATGGGCCCCTTGAAATGATGTCAGACATTCCACAGATTTTCCAGTTGTGCGTGGGAACCCTGTTAATGTTTAAACTTAGAACCTCTACTTAGATTGAAATAAAATCTCCAGTTTCATTTATTCGACAGAAGCACCTCCAGCTAGACCATTCTAATATATCAACTCTAAACGGAAAAATGTTGGCCTTTTTCCCTGGCCTGCCATAAAACTCAAGGAAGTGGATTCCCAGGCAGAAGGAGACACTGGCCCTGGTGAGGCAGACAGATCAAAAACACACGCTAGAGGTAACCCTGTCCCTGCGGTTTTAGCATGCGTAGTGGAGATGGACGGCTGAATCTGGTGAACTGAGTAGCCGCTTCGACGTTTCAGTCTGAAGAGGACACGGACCGAAGCGTCGGCAGTTTCCACCGGCGTCACCGTGGTCATCAGCTGAGTGAGCAACGCTAAATGTGGACCAGGGTCAGAAAACGTGTGCACCGCATACTGTCTGTCCCTCTACGTCCGCACGAACCCACTGAGACAACTTCCAACGCACCGCTACCTCCAATACGTCACAATGTCATCCTGAAAATGTGTCCTGGAGAGCCACGAATGCTGCCCGCCCCAAATCTCCTCTGAAATAACGCACGAAAAAAAGTTCTGTCGACGCTTCATACCCTTCCCAGCCCTCGATGCCAAGTCAGAGCTGAGAAGAGTGACATCATTAAAAAAAGAACAGACAGGGCTGAAAAATACAGATAAAAATACGTAGTACACGTTTCCCTGGGCGCCGGTTCTAAGCCCGCGATGTGTTACACTAATATAGAATCAAACATGTAAATTCCCCGAGGCCAACACCAGCATGGCAGGAATACTCATAGTCAGAGCTACAGTTTGAGACTCTCTCTACCCTCCTGACTCTCTTTGTATCAGTACTTCCTGTTGTACGGGTGCGAGAGACCACATACATATTAATGATGACGAGGAACCTGAGAGGAATGCGAGATTGTCGACACAGATAAAGCACGCGCGAATGTGTAAATCTTTGGTACTGCGGCGAGAAAACGGGGCCCCACGAGGATGGAACAGGAACGCGGGGCGGTGAGGCCGGCGCGCGAGGATAACCAGAGCCCGCTGTCTGTCGGTGGTCAGAGTGTCTGGCGTTGGCTCATAATGCCTTCAATCATATCTCCCTGCTACCACTGTCTTAGCTGCAAAACCCTCTGTCCTTGGGAAGCTTTTGACAGGGGAGAGTAAATATTGGCAAAAATATAAATTCCGAAGGGGTCGCGACTGATGGCCTGTCATACCAAGGCATGAGACAGCACCGTTTTCTGTGCGGTTCACAGGAAAGGGGGTTATGCGTAAAAATGTATAGATATACTGCCTGTGACATACTTTTAAAAAAACAACGATTCCCTCACTGCGCTTCAAAGTGTTGCCAGAGGGGTATTATGTACTGAGTAAAGAGTGACAAATAAAGCAAAATTTGTAAATTTGTGTGTTTAAGCGTTATGCCAAATCATTATGTTGGTAAATATTTTAACTGATCAAATTGTGTTTGAGGATGTAGAAGTGGCTGTCTGTACCAGCAGAATCATTGTTTTCTGAGATGTCAAACCCCTGTACATTTACGATAAAGGGACAGAACAAAACCGTGAGAGAGACTACTCCATTTTCACTTCTATAACGCCTCATCTATCATCAATGTGTATTGATATTTTGGGGAACGAGGGCACAGCAAGTCAACCTGAACTAAGGACAGCTTTATAAAACGGACGCCAGGAGCTTAACAAATGTACTGAATAATTACATTACATGGTTTCACGCTGTGCGAGCCGCATCAAATTAAAAATCTCGTCTCCGCGTCAAGGGGAGATTATCCCCCACAGCCAAAATGGTACGGAGTCTGCAGCACCAACCAGAGCCACAGCAAAAGATGTTAGGGAAGAGTTGGGTCCTTCTGAGGACACGTCACGTATCATGCACAAAAGGGATCTTCGCTTTTTAGGACACCGCGCTGCCCCGCGTTGCTGGAACAAGCGGCTCCTGGCTGACGCGCCGTGTCGCGGATACACAAATGAGGAAGTGCTATAAAACGCTAGCGCCGCCTAGCACACCGTAGAGCCTAGCAACCAAGGCGTACGAAAGGACAAACACGAGGTAAGGCATGCCATTGAGAAACCGGCACTGTGTGGCTTTCTGTGAAGCCCAGGGTATCGTTCATCTCGGTCCAAAGGTAGTGCGCCTCTTCCCTCCGCCTCTGCCCCCCCCCCCCCTTCCAAGGCGGAATGCCTTTCTAAACCGTCAAAGCTAATTTCCTCTGTGATATGAAGCATGGTCTGAACAGCCGGCTGCACACGTACCTCCTCCAGGTTCATCTGGTCCGGGCTGTCCCAGGGCTTGACGAACTTTCCGCTGCGCTGCTTCTTCAAAGGCACCACCACGATGTAGTACCCCCTACAAACAGACAGCGGGGGGGGGGGGGCAAGGGTCGGCGTCAGCACTTGGCGCTAGGCTCGGCTGCTCTGTTTTTAACCAGCGCTAACAGAGGACATTACGTAGCGTTTCCCTTTCCAGTTAGCACACGCCTGTGTCTAGGGGACATCCGTGGAGAGGAAAAAGGCAAATGTGAGCATAAAATTACCAAGAAATACATGGTTTGGATCTAACTGAAGCACTGTAGCATCTCAGCAAAGGCCTCTTGGGCTAATTAGGCATCTCAAAGTGTGCTGAAAATTAAAGTGATTTTCATTAATTGAGCTGTATGAAGATAATAACTCTGCCAGCGTTTGCTTCCTGGCTGAGTCTTGTATAGCTGGTGTAGTCATGATGTCAATATGGTGGGGTAATGGGGAATTAATTAGCCGAAATCCTAGCAGGAGCAGCAGTGTGGTCATCCGTTGCAGTTTAAAATGATGGGCCACGCTCAGGGACGCTCCGTGGCTTTTATTTAGTGCAAATGGTCAAAGGGCAGAACTGTTCGCCATAAGTCGCCCTAGATAAGGCAATCCCCTGAGAAAAATAAGTAATGAAAATCAATGACAATATTATGCCATTACAATCTGTAACTGTAATGAGTGTAAAGGGTATAAACGGAAGATAAATTGCCCCTAATAGTCACTTCCTTGACACCGCTTGGCGTTGAGCGCACCCAGGTGTGAACAGGGGCCTCTGGCACTTACTTGACTTTCTCGGTGGTCTCCACAGAGGGCAGCTCCACCGTCACCATGCCGTCCGAGTTGGTCTTGCCGATCAGGTAGGGCTTGGTACGCAGGACGTCCGGGGCCGTCATGGTGGAGACGCGGTGTTGGAGCCCGCCGGCGCTGTTCCCGCGGTTGGTCAGGAGGAAGGAGTACTGGGTCTCTGGCTGCAGGTTGGTGATCAGCTTCTGGGTTAGCTTCCCGTCCACCTCCACGCTCTGCCCGTCGTCGTACAAGATCTACAGCACAGAGGGCCAGCGGGCATTTACCGACATACTCAACAAAAACTGCACAAAACTCAACGACAACTGCCTATCTGAAAGACACTTTAAAAACAGCGTAGTCAATTTTTAATTTTTAATTATTATTGTTATTACTATTATTATTACTTATTCAAATGCTAATGAATATCTGCTTTTTAGCCACTTATAACTAATGCGAGCTGTGGTTTAAAACATACATCTGAAAACCTATATTCAATGAAAAATACATACTCTTACTCATACTCATACTATTAAAAATTAGCCTTTTCATATCCAGGCATTTCTATTTGAATTCTTGGGTCATGTAGAAAAATTATAAGCAATCTGTTAAATGGATGTACCGTAACATACTCTCTTGTGCGTTGGTTGGACCGGGAAAGAGAAAAACTTACTGTGAATGGCTGGGCTGGGTTATAGTTTTCTCTAATCTCCCATGTTAGCAGCACCGACGTCTTCATCGCAGCCTTCACGCGGAAGTTTTTTGCAAACACTGCTAAAAGAAAAGGCAGCGCAGACGCTTTAGAGACATCGCCGGCCCCTCCAGCTCTCCGGACCTTCGGTCCAGCGGCGGTTTCCGATGGGGAGAGCGGATAATCTCCCAAATCTTACCTGCCCACGACCCCTTTAAAGACAACCCAACGCTCCTACTGCCGTAACTCTGCCCGTCTACTGCCATCCTTCCGTCTTACCTTTAACCTTCAGCTGCAACCTCGGCCCACAGACAGATACTCTGTCCAGCTGACCAGACTGATGGAAGAGCTCTCACAGGACCGTACCTTTTGTGCCCCGGCCAGGGGCACTGAGCTGCACTAGGACAAAGGCCAAACCCTACTCACTCTTGTTTCGGTTTTGGGCGAGGGCGGATGGGGAGAGATCCTACCTTGGTCCGGAAGCTGTGTCCTGAACTGGACACTGGGGCTATATGGACCGGGGCCTTTGCTGGTGAACGCGCACATTTTAACATCGTACGTGGTGTCTGAGTTTAGGCCGTCCAGGGTGACACTGGCCTCGGTGGCCGCGATGGCCATTTCGGACGGGTTGGTGGGACTGTTGATGTCCTTGTACTGCAGGCTGTATTTGACGATAACGCCGTTTTGCTCGGCGAGAGCGACTGGCTTCCAGCTGACGCGCATGGCGGTGGCGGCGCCGGCGCTTTCTGCCAAGATGTCCTGGGGGTAACCGCTGGGCACCTCCTCCATTGTGGAGACCTCCCTCACCGCCTCTTCGCCGAAGCCCACCCTGTTTCGGGCCGACAGACGGAAGACGTAGGAGGCTCCTTTGTGGATCTCCTTGGTGGTGTAGTGTGTTTCCCGCTCCGGGAACTCCACCACGGTGAGGGGATCGGCGTCTCTGCGGCCGAACCTCAGACGGTATCCTTGCAGGGGGCCGTAGGTGTTGGAGGGTGGATGCCATTGCAGTAATGCGGTGCCCATGGTCGTCATACTGACCATGAAACGAGGTTTTTCTGGCACTGGGTTGAACAAGACAAAAAAAGTCTGATTAAGGATACATCATTGTCAAATGAATACATTGACTCAGGAAACACAGAAATCTATTTCAACATAAAAATCGAATGTCGCCCATTGCACATACAGCCTTTGCAAAAGCAATGTCCTGTTATCTAAACTAGTAGCGACCTGCTGTAAACAGTACAGTTATATCTCATTGATGAATGTTAAACGGCACTTATTTTCCTCAAATTCTGAAATCGTTTCACTTTTATTTCCCTGCCTCAGTTCTGCATAAGTTAACTTGACCCCTGTGAGCATTCCAATGCCAAACCAGTGGGTGACTAGAATTACAATTGTACTCATAATTGAGCAGCCAATTAGCAACATTCACATGTAATAGCCGAAGGGGAAAGGTCCTCTTTTCTGCTTTAGAGCAATTGAATCATTTCCCGGAGCTGTATGGTACATTTCAGAAATATGTGGTAAAAGCTTGACAACCGTACAACCTTAGGGTATGGGAAAAAAGGCCACTTTTCAGCAGTGAGATCATGTACCTGCGCCTGTTGTGGAGACTAACTTTGGCTTGCTTCGAGCCCCGTCTCCTTTGGTTGTGTAAGCTCCTACGGCAACGGAGTACAGTGTTTCAGCCTGGAGGCCAGAAACGATCATCTCCTGCAAGGGGAAAACAGTATCGATGTCAAGCATGTTCCTGCAATTCAAACATAGTGGTAGCTTCTGAGGAACATTTGGCAGCCCTTTCTATTCCATGAGCGTTTGAGTTAGAAGCAGGACAGATCATCGCGCTTTAGCTCAGGAAATCACATACGGCCATTCAGGTATATTGTTGCACGTGTTAAAAGCGCCATAATGTGCATTGAACTTGGAAAGAACGGCGCAATCATTTATCTTGACGTCACTGATTTCACGTAGTAGAATGTGCTAAAACTAAACAGATTTCAGCTTGGGCAACGAATTGGTCTGCTCTAATGCTGGGCGTTGGCTGAGATGTATAGAAAGCACTGCGTGTGCATGATCAGGCACCGGCCAGCGCTTGTGATCGGAGAAGGCCACTTCACTAATGACAAGTCCCTGGTTCAACCCAGGGGTGGCTCACAGTGCAGTAACCCCCCCCACGCAGCACAATTACATTAAATTCACTCGCGTTCGAACAGCCCCACTCGCGCTGTGATTTCCAAAGCGCGCATTCGCTCCAAAGACCCGTTAGTCAAGCCGTTTCAAGCAAAGCACAAGAGTATCTTACAGCATTAGACATGCTTTACAGGTGCGAATTGATTATCCAAACCATTAAAAATCTCAAACAATTAAACATTATGTGAAAGGACGGCTGTGGTAGGAAGAGAAATGTTTTGATCATGCTGTAATGAAAATCCTTAACTCATACAAATGATTCAAACTTTTACAGGCATACAAAGCTACTCACATGGTCAGTAGAATCATCAAATTCCCACTGATTACGATTAAAACGATGCACAAAAAGAGAAGAAAAAAAACTAGGAATGAGTAAGAGAAGAAATCCACACAAACAAATCACCATAAACAAACACAGCAAAGGAAATTGCATTGTTTGTGCATTGTGTGAATCCTATTGAGATTCATCATTTAATATTTGAAGTTTTTTCCCTTATAAATGTTGTTTTAATTGCATTCTTCATAGGCCTGTAATAACAGCATGCATAAAACAGTAGCATTTTCCTTCCACCGTATATGACAAACAATTCAGCCTTTATTTTTTGCCAAATGTTTTTCGCCCTATTTCCCTGTGGAAGGCTTAACACAAACAGCCACACATATTCCATTTGAATTAAACAGTTTTCCAAGTACATATAATGAACTTGGCCTACCCCGATGTTAATTCAGTATAACAAGCTGGCCAGATATTTTGAGAAATGTTGTCCAAAAATGATTCTTTAAATGACCTGTGATGTCCAATCAGCGGATTCTATAAGCATTCGTTTCCTTAAACAGCCTACACCACCTTTTGTGTGATGCTACTCCTCATAGGGAAGACACATGTAATCTCGACCACATGACTTACGCTGACACAGGGCTGTTTTCTTGTGCAGTTTTTACCCGTGAACTTTCGCAAGGTCGGAACAGGGCGAAATAAACAGGAAGAGGATGGCCAATTACCTGTGCATCATCGATCAAGATGTCCTTTATGACAGGCTGTCCTGTGGGTTCCCCGTTTGCCATCCTGACGTAATGCACCTGGTATCCTCGGATTTGTCCGTGCTGTTTGCTGGGATCTGGCGAGCGCCAAATCACCTTTATTGACGTGGAGTTGACAGCCTCCACCTCGACTTTACGAGGGGGACTGCTGGGAACTGGAAGAACACCATGGGATAAGAAAAATAGTCAAGATTACAGAGACTTTCCCCCCTCGTGACTGACTGGGAAAATTGAGGAAGAAAAAAACAAAATGTTAAAAAAAGGCCAGCTAACGTGAGTATCAAATGACATCAATATTTTAACCATGGCGCAAAAAAAAAAAACAACCCCAAAAAAGGGGTCTCATGTCTGACCGATAGTTGAAAGACATTAAAAATGGGATTGGTGTATTTAAAAAACATGGGAAAAATGAAAAAATAAAAATAAAAATAAAAAAATACAGAGAGAAGATAAAGCCAGAGGAGATGCTTTGGTAAAAGCACAGGGAAAGAACTTGGCTATAAATTGTCTGCAAAAGCAAAAGTTAAAATTTTTAATTTAAAAATAAAAAAATATATTTTCAGTGGCAAAAAAAGTGCACCTTCAGTCTGGTTCTCGTCCTACTGTCCTTTTAGTGAATTCATTGAGAGGAGAAAAAAAACACAATCAAAAAATCACAGCATGGTTTCCAGTAATGTCAAAAATGGCAGTTTGGGGAAATCAGGATGTGGAGGCCCGGAAAAAACAATGCTTCACGTGGACTTATCGGGAGAGGGACAGTCACTCAGCTTCAAAAGTTTAAGCCAAGCAAAGGGTAAAACGACTAGTAAACTGGGTGCCAGGATGAAAGAAAGTTAAAAGGGGGGGAGGGGGGTGGACCAGGGCTGAGAAGCGGGTGGAGGAAGTGAGTGGAGGGTTGAGGGAGAGGCACAGAAGAGGCCAAAACGCGGAGGGGGAGAGCGCTAGAGAGGGACCCGAAGAAGCGGGTGCGAAACGTACCATCCTCGTCAGTGCGGATCAGCAGCGGTAAGCTTTCGGGGCCCGGTCCAGTCTCTGTGTGGGCGCTCACGGTCACCCGGTACTCTGTCCATTTGTTGAGGTTCTCCAGCGCGTACTGGGAAGTCTCGGGAGGGAGGTCAGCGATTTGGCGGGGAGACGTGTCCTCGCCTTGCGTGGCGGCGTACTGGATGGAGTACTTGCTTATGATACCGTTCTGTAAGTCCGCTGGGGGGGGCTGCCAACTTACCAGGATGCTGGTGGAACTGGGGCTAGAGCATTTGACATCCTGAGGAGGCGCCGAGGGCTCTGATTGGAGTGGAGCGTGAAGGGGCGGGATTTCATTTGATTTGATTTTTTTCATTTGTTTGGTCAGTTGTTTGTTTTTTTGTCGGTTTGTTTGGTGGGGTTGAGGGCAGGTTGAAGTAACAGAGGGTTTCAAAGTGAGGGTGGAGACAAGCAAACAAAAAAAGGAAGAAAAACAAAAAACAAAACATGAAATGAAAATAAAACACCAGGACCAAACTTATGCCTTCAGTTAAACAAAACTAAAACTTTGTGAGGTATTTCAAATCAAAATGAGGAGAAAACAAACAAACAAACAAACAATATGGTATGTCAAGACTGATACACTAAATAAATGACTCATGGGCGATGTGGAACACAATGTGGGGGTGCACAAACAGGGCAGGTGACGTTTGAGAAGGAGAAAAAAATATAAACCTTCACAACATATAACCTACCTTGGCTGCATAAACCACCCCTTTCTCCTAAAAGCCTAGAGCAATGACTTTCCATCTTCCATTACCACACGTAGCCTCAGAATTGCCTGATGAGATTATACTAAGTGACTGTACTCAATGAGACTTTAACACTTTAAACTATTAAAGAAAATCGATACACAAAAAGCAGGGGTAAATAGTATTTTCAGAATAACTATTTTCCCACAAGCAATTACCACAAATCCAAATGAAACTAATACAGATTGATGCATTCACATTCTTTCATAATGGAAAACACTATTCTTTAATCTACTTTATGAAGCCTGCTGGTTGGTGGTAAAAGCCAACAGTAAGCATCCCAAGGCTACTAGACTTCTCCTGCAGGGGGTCTCGCTCTGCACAGACAACAGTCTCGCTCTGCACAGACACAGTCTCGCTCTGCACAGACAACAGTCTCGCTCTGCACAGACAACATTCTCGTTCTGCACAGACAACAGTCTCGCTCTGCACAGACAACAGTCTCGCTCTGCACAGACAACAGTTTCGCTCTGCACAGAAAACAGTCTCGCTCTGCACAGACAACAGTTTCGCTCTGCACAGAAAACAGTCTCGCTCTGCACAGACAACAGTCTCGCTCTGCACAGACAACATTCTCGCTCTGCACAGAAAACAGTCTCGCTCTGCACAGACAACATTCTCGCTCTGCACGGACAACAGTCTCGCTCTGCTCAGACAACAGTCTTGTTCTGCACAGACAACAGTCTTTTTCTCAAGGAGCGACTTACTAACAGCACGGAAACCCACAAACCTCAGGTCAGACTTGACTAGGTGAGCTTTGAATTGCCACTTATACCCACCTGGTTCGATCCTAACTGAATGAGACCTCAGGTTTACACACGAAAAAAAACAAAAAACATCCGCATTGATAAATCCAGCTCTCGCTCAGTAATCTTGCATCGTTAAATATAAGGCTTATTCTGGTAATGATTGCATTTTTTAATTAGAATTTTTTAATTGATTGCCGGTAATTGGCAGGTCTACATAAAAAATTTTTGTTCAAAATAAACGGTTTTTTTCCCGCGATAAATCTGAGGTCTTTTAATATTGAACTTGTGTTTGAGCTTTCTATTCCTAATAAAGCAATTTGTCAGATTTAAGTCTGGTTAAATTACAGAACAGGAAACCACACGGCCTCCGCTGGGAATTTTATAAATATGCAAGTTGCCAGATTTCCTTTGAAAGCTCAATCACATCAAATTGTCAAGAGACAAGGAAATGATTTACATGTATTTAATGAGAATCTTCTCAATAGTTAATTTGTACGCATTTGATTACGGCCAATTGTAGATGTTAATGTTTTTTCCCTTCTTTTCAATCCTTGCCAGTTGACTTCAGACAGACAGGGCCCATGCAATCTTAACTCCCAGACTGTGTGAAAGTTTAGTAGTGGGGGGGAATAAGGTAGTGTGTTCTGAGAGCAGGAAGAGGACTTACGTGTTTGGGGGGTCTGAGCAGAAACCTCACTGGTGTACGCTCCGATGCCGTGTTTGCTGCGGGCAGCCAGCAGGAAGGTGTACGTGGTGAAAGGCTTCAGGTCCTTCAGAAGGTAGGAGGTAGTCGGCTCGAAGCTTATCCGTTTCTGTCGAACACAATGAGGGAGTCTACGTTTTCACCTCTCGAGTTCTAGGCAGCCTTTATCCAATGCTCAAGGAGAGTTTGAATTCTGCAAGCGCCTGCCATAAAACAACCAACGGCTAACACCTGGCGAATTTTAGAATACCTCTTCCTTTTCCTCCCCTTTCCTGTAGAGGAGTTCGTATCCAGTGATTTGATTGTCTTGACCCGTCTGTGGAGGCGGTACCCATGAGAGAAGTATGCTCGTCTCCGATTTGGCTTCTCCCTTAAAATCAGTCGGCTGGGATGGAACTGCGAAGCACAGAAAAAGATGCTGGACTTTCAAAGGAGAGAAACCCAGAATCACCCTCGCAAGTAAGCTGGGCTGGCTGTAACCTTTGGGGAATATATGCTCCCATGCATGTATGAAGACCATGCAAAAAGACCCTACCTCCTGTCTTCGCTATGATTTGCAGGTCTGGGGAGAGGGGTCCGTCCCCCACGGAGGTGAAGGCCAGCACCTTGATGTAGTAGGTCTTGTTGGGGGTGAGACCCTGGATGGTGAGGAAGTTGGCGCCCCGCACCATCTGCTTCTCCCAGTGGTTGACGTTGAGGCTGGGCTCCATGGTGTAGTAGACCCGGTATCCCATGATCTGGCCGTTGGCCTCCTCGGGCTCGTCCCAGTGGATGATGGCGGTGGTGCTGCTGAGCATACGCCCTCTGACCTGCCTGGGCGCCGTGCTGGGGGCCTGCTCGGCCGTCTTCGCCTCGATGGCCTCGCTGGGCGGCCCGCGCCCGATGTTGTTGAAGGCTACCACCCGGAACTCGTAATCGGAGTAAGGGCTGAGGCCGCCCACGCTGTAGCGAGTGGTGGCCACACCGTCAATCTCCTTGTACATATCATCAGAGTTCTTGGACTTGTGCAGGATGATGTAGTAGGAAACAGGCTCCGGGTTACCAGAGTCCCATGTCAGCGTTATACTGGTGGCTGTCCTTTCTGTAACCACGGGGATCCCGGGAGCCTTGGGTAAAGCTGTAACGACAATGTTACTCAACCTTTGATGTTGGCCACCTTTGCCTCGCGTTGTTACATTTGTTCTGTTTAGTTTTAAAGAAAAGCGGCATGGTAACCAAAGTCGTTTGCATTTACGCAGTATGTATATATTTTCTTGAGTTTTCTTGAGGTACACCGTGTTTATTTAACTCATTTTTAAATCTGACTTAAAGGAAAATAGGCCAGAGATAGAACCGACGTCCTTGGAATATTTTGGGAAAATTATCTCAGGCTCTCAGACAAAGTTACAAGTAACGCAGCATTTGAAATTCGAAGCTGTGACGGATATTTATTTTCTTTGCAAGTCACCCGAGAGGACTATTTTAAGAAATCATGGGCAGCTTTGGTCAAGTAATGGCTGCGCTCTCTTTGTTTAGTCTGGAATTAAAACCATTCTTGCACAAAAAGAACAAGAAGATTGCCCTCGTGGAGATAAGATAAAGGAAAAGGTGAAACATCACACAACAGTAGAAGTTTCTAAACCATGTTCATGTATATATTAAAAAATTATGTTTATATTGGTATTTAACTTAACACTTCATTAATAGCTTTCAATGAATTTCCTCTGATACACTGCTGTGAGGTGACATTCAGAGAGTTCCAAAGAAACGGCTATCCCCTACTCACCTTTGACAGTGATTTGTGCCACAGCCTCGATGACGCCCAGGGTGGACATGGCCACACAGGTGTAATTGGCAGACTGACGGACATCAGTGAGTTCCAGAACGTTACGCCCGATGGGCATGTCGTCCTCCGGGGTTAGGTCTTCGGCCCCCAACATCCACTTGACGTAGGGCATGGGGGAGCCCACAGCCACACAGGTGATGTTCACGCTCCCGCCCGGCATGATCTCGTTGTCCGTCGGGGGAATAGAAAACCTTGGGGGGACCCGGCGGACTGAAATGGATCACAGAGGTGCCGGTAACTACTCGTACGATGCTAAAGTTGTGAGTTGAAACAGGTTACATACAAACACAAAAAAATATAAACGAATGAAGTTACACATACCAAGTGTTGTTGTTTTTACAAGCACACACACGCAAGAAAATCCATATATAGTATGATGGACTTGACTACAACCAAGATTTAGACTTAAACACGGATAACACAACAAAAAACCAAACGATAAGACAGATATACAGAACAGCACAGAAGAACTGATGGATCTCCAAGCTCATGTGGTGTTCGGCAGACAACATTGTTTCCTGAGTCACATGGCACACAAAGTAATTCCCACAACAACGCAAAACGGGGAGGATTTGGCCTTGAAATTCACTTACAGTGAAACTTATAAAGACGCAAACGGAAACTAAATAACAAAAGCACTGAAAACAGTAGAGGTTCACAAAGTTCACATGCGCACGGAGAATAGCACAAGGCCAAGGAATGATTTTGAGTCTGGGTCTCTGTCGTGCACAAAAGCTCTAGGACAGGTTGGAGTCACACAGACAGAGGGGGCGACAGCTTTGGTTCACATAAGAGGAACCGGGCACGCTATTAAAAGGTGCCAGAGCAGAGACAATGCATTGTGAGTTGTGCTTGCCAACGCACAGCAGGCAGAACTCGTAGGTGCGGATTGAATGGTTGAGTTACCATACAGGGCACAGTCAATACAGGGTTATATTAAGGTTGACACTCGGTGGGGATTCAGATTGATTTAGGGGGGCGGGTTTAAGGAGAGGAATGTCTCGCCAGTGTTACTGCTTGGAAAATTCCAGAGCAGAAACACTACCCTTTTAATGCCCTGAAAAATCCCTCGGGTCTTAAGGACATGGATCCCGTCTTAATGAACGTGTCAGTGTGAGAAGTCGTTGCCACCCTCTGGGTGCCTCAAGGTTAAAATACTTGTAGGTTTTAATATAACTGTAGTTTAAAAAAAACAGTTTTATCAAGTTTCGCTCTAATGATATGCACTTAAGTAAATATTTGCAAGTAACCCTAACCCTAACCCTTAACCCTATGTGTGCTCTCTGGCTTGATGACACCAATCATAGACTATTGTCTATTAAGACAATAGTGTGGACCCCTGATGGTTATTTGTGCTCTCTTGTCGACAAAGGAAATGATATAAGGAGAGTGAGGAGGGGGGAGACAGAAGAGACAGGCCATGGTTTGAGCTTAACAGGTTACCAAGAACCACAAGTAAAAATGCATACTTCTTCCCAGCATGCATTGTAGCCATGTGTACTGTGTAGAGACACTCAACAGTAGCTCAGTAAAAGTAATACCATAACAGAAACAGAAACAGAACGGTAAAATAAATAAAACGGCCACACGGAGCAGGCCACATTCCAACCAAATTCATTCATTCGTTGAGCCAGGCGTTCATTCGTTTCTTCAGTCATTCGTTCCTTTGTTCATTCATTCATTCATTCGTTCATTTTTATTGCTAATTCTTTTTTGACGTGAATGTGTTGTTTTACAAGGTGGTTAAATAGTAAGAACACACCAACCTTCTCGCAGCTCTGAGGGGTTGTAGGATTTGATGCAGAACACAATGATATGAGCAAGGAAGAGAAACAAGGGAAAGAGAGAGAGTAAAACAGGCCATACACAAGATGTTCAGAGACTATAAGGAAAAATCTGCACTTCTAACCCTCTCCTCCTGTCCTCCTGTCTCCTTTTAGACAAGTCTGGACAGGTTTGTGGGAACTGGACAAAAACCTCAGGTCTGAAGTACAAAACTGTCCCAGATGTGAGACCAGGGGGGACGGGGACTTGGCTCTACTGCTTTCTGATTTAGGGAAATGTAGAAAAACTAAAAATGTAAACGATACAACAACAAAAACTGGGACAAGGTCATATATCTAAAGCCTCTAGAAAAAAAACAGCTGGTGGGCAGCATGTCTGAATTCTAACCATCTCTCTCTCTCTCTATATATATATATATAGATATATAGATATATATATTAGATATAAAACAAAGTGGTTAAAAAGGCAACTTGACCTTGGCTTTTCACAACTAAACAGTGAAGAGTACATGTCACAGTAAATAACAGCATGGAAATTTTATATCTTATCAAAAATTTTAAAGATTAAAGTAAAACCATACGTTAATATAATTGTTGCTTGCAATAATAATTGCCTGTAATGTATATATTATAAACTGTAGTAGCTTTGCGAAATACACTCTAATATACAAAAGAATAAAAACAGGGAAATCGAAAGACATCTTTGTCAGGAGAAAGACAATTATATAGCTCATACCCCACCCCCACACACACAAATCCAGAAGTCAGTTAATAACACACCAAGAATCTACAGTTAGAAAAAAACACAACAACAAACATGTCAACTGTCACGAATGATTAGCGCAACAGGGTAAAAACGGAGAGACGCGTTCTTACAACCCCCAAAGACAGGATAAAACATCATCGCATACTTTTAAGCACATTACTGGCGGATCAGAGCAAACCATACTGCAGACGTTTAGTTTTTTTCAGCAGTACGCCCCAATCCCCTTCCATGGACCGGATGCTTCCTCCTACCTCTGACATACAGGTTGGCGGGGGCAGAGTAGCGGGTGCCATCGTTGTTGGTGGCGACACATTCGTATTTGCCCTGGTCGGACTCTTCACTCTGCTCAATCTGGAGGGCACCTGGGCGGGGAAAATGGGCATGGGGCAGAAAAAAAAACACTTATCGTCTGTCCGTTGCTCGGAATTCACCTAGTAACAAGAAGAAATAAAACGTTCTGACACGCCCTTGTGTGTGATAGACCACCCAAGCGCTGCTGCACTAGATCTCTCCACTTCTGCGGTTTGCCTCTCAACAAAAGAGTCGTGTATATTAAATTACAGCAAAGTTTATTTCAGTAAATGTCAAATTATTTGTGTATTTGAAATTTGTAAATCATAATCACTTTCGTACTACTTATGAAAATCATGTAAAATTAATATCTGATGCTTATTTTGACATATTAAGATGAATTTTCTTCAATATTTAAACACAATTCAACACACTGTATATGACTTTTTTTATTACAAGAGGAAAGAGCTAAATTGAACAGCAGAACTGATCTAAAGCTGTTCTCTCTGCTAAACCAACAGCTGTCAAAAGTGATTAAAAGTCTTCCATGTTACATAACCAGTGCAGGGGTCTGTTTTAAGCCCAAGGTGGTGGTATCCATCTGCAAGCTTCAATTCCCATACAGGTGCATGGGCTCTGTATTTGAGCATCTTGCATAGCCTAGTTCTTTTAACTCTTTTGCATCAGTAAGTATTTGTCTCGAAATTAGCATATCAGTTAAAGGGCTATATGCACATTTCTGCATTTTTCGTCTCATAATTGAAAACAGCACTTAAACAGAGCGATATTTCTTTTGAATAAAACTCAAAAAGAACAACGTTTACCTTTGAGGTCCCTAAATGTTTTTTTCAGCCTTAAAGACACGATTATTTCGGAACAGAATGGGCAAACAGGCGAAATATTTTGGGTTGGGGAAGGGAGGGAAGGTGCAGGGGAAAACCCTGCCATATATAACATTTCACGGGACGGGTCAATATGGAAAATGGGTGAAACTGCTTCTGAGGAAGCATGACTTGAATTAAACAAAAGAGGCTTACCCGGAGGGACAGTTAAAAATAAACCAAGGTGGCAAGGTTTAGCATAATTCAGTCATACATATATTGTAAAAGGGATCGTTTGAGACTTTGTCTGATGCAAGTCTGCAAAAAAATGCAGCAGGTACAAAAAGTTTTTATAAAAAAGTCTGCCTTGATACAAGAAAAAAAAAAAAAATCATTAGTTTAATCAAAATATCACTGTCAGTTACAAAATGTTTGACATGCAAATCTTTCGGAGAACAAGAAGTGTATGTCAATGGAACTTACAACCTTTAGTCAACCTTTAGCTGAAAAATAAAAGGCATGGGTATTAGAGAACAAAAGAAAATTCAAAAGCACGGCGTAGCCCATAAAGAAAGCCCACTCCGCGGACGTCAGCGCTCGGGAGGGCACGAGAGACACCCACGGGCATCCACCGGGGGGGAATCAGCGCTGCAGTGTCGCGAAAACCCCAGAAAAATGCTCAAATCGCCGACCGACCCCACAACTCCGGTCACACAGGTAAAAGTGGCCAAAAGTTCCTGGAGGCCCAATGCAAAACTTATCAGTTAGTCCCAAACCCTGAAGAATAATAAAAAATAAAAAAAAATGTCAAAAAGTAACAGCTTTTAACCCAGGAAAAATAAGACAGGTGGAAGAAAAAAAGCACCAGATGAACTTTATCAAAAAAGTGGTTGTTTGGGGCTTTTTTCTTTTTAGAAAGTAGAAGAAAGTAAACAGAGGAAAGAGGGAGGGGGAGAAGCTTGCTGAGATAGAAACCGTTCTTTGGACAAAAAGCACGAGCAGCCGAGGATAGGCAATGTTGTCTTCAGCATGCCTGCGTGAATCCACACCATCTGGGTTTTTAGTGCTGAACAAGAACAGCTAAAGGGGAAAAATGTTTGGTTGTTTTAGTTGGACAAAAAAAAAAAAAAAAAAAAAAAAAAATTCAAAATAAAAATAAAAAAGGAGAAAGGACGCATGAGACTGGACTAATGGCCAAAAAAGAAATAAAGGAAAAAAAATCCAAATCAAAAAACTATTTCGATATGCTTCGCTATTTCACTGTAAGCATATCGCAACGTGTACCGGTAAAAGTCTCTGAACAGAAGCGAGAGGGAGGTTAAAGCGGGCGCACAATGGAGAGTGGATGGGATGGGATTAACCAAACGGGACAAATAAAGAGGGCGAGTTAACAAGGAAGCCATGGATTTCGGAGGGGGGGGGGGGGTCGGATACAGGACAAAGGTGGAGGGAGATGGGAGGACACCGAGAATGAATCGTTTCATTCTGTGAACGTTAGTTCAGCACTCTTACCTCTTATTGGAGTACCACCTGGGTGGATAATATGAATGCAAATAAGATTAGAAAGAAGAGGCGTTAGTAGGAGAAGAAGAGGGCTGGGGCTTTGGAAGAAGAATCAAATTAGACTCAACAGAGTACGTCAATAAGGCTACTAGAGGGGAAAGAAAGAGAGAGTGTTGATTTACTCTATAGGCAAAACAGGAAATTGTCATAGCAGCAGAAGGTCAAAGAGAAAGTTGCACACTGTCGTTCCACAAGGGAGGTGCCATTTGGAAGAGGTATGGCTTCAGAGACAGCTTTTACTTTGGGAAAGGAATGTAAGGAGTTTGAATATGTAAGGGGAACAGATATCGACTGAGAGCCTTTAAAAACCCTTTACGCTTAACCTTAAACCCCTAACGCAGAGACTCTGCGCTTCTAATACATTCTGGATTTGAAAGGGGAAAAAAATTATAAAATAAAGTACTATAATTGAAATCTCCTAACGCACATTGAACGTACAAGAAATATACATAGGGAGAGTGAGTCGAGTGAGTGCATGAGTGAGTGAGAAAGTGTTTGAGGGAGTGAGTGAGGGAGTGAGTGAGGGAGTGAGAGAGAGAGAGCTAAGTACCAAACACGTGGAGGTGAGTAGGGGAGTGCTCTAGTGCAGGTGGGAATAAAGCGTCTACTTGACATATCGGTGACATCTGTGTGCTCTTGGTAGGTGTCTTTATGGTTGATACCACAACTGTGTGAAGGTGTGTGCCACTAGGGATATCAGGTGACTGCACTAACTGTTAGTAAAATGCATGCCATGCATTTTAATAATAGTTTGAACATGAAAATTAGTGGGGGTGAAAGTGTGCTTCAGAACTAAGCACTTACCAAACGATTCTGGAGAATTAAATACGGAGAGAAGAGAGACAGCATAAAGATATTATTATATTCCTTAGGATACGTTACAGAGTTTTCAGAGTTATAGCTTTATATATTCTACGTCACAGGTGAGTAAAAGCTCAAGAAAAGAAGGCTTATATCTACACAGTTCTTCTGACAACAAGCAAAAAGGCAGTTTAACAAGATGACTTAACAGCACAGGACAGGTCAAAAGCTGGGAATTCTGGGAGGACAGATCAAACAGCCAACGCTATACTAATTTAATCGTTACTTGCGCTCCACAGGATTTAATAGGCTGAACAATTCAAATAGCTTGTTGTTAATTATTCATTTTGTATTACAATTAAAAAAAAAAAAACTCACTGATAAATATAAATATAGAGCATAAGGTAAAGACTGAGGTGTCGGGAGAGGGAATATTAAGGAATATTTATGCCATAGGCAGAGATAAGCAAAACCTGGAGTCTACATAAGAAGCAGGGACTACAGATCCAGACAGAATTAAAGGAGGGGGGATGGGGAGCTATTTTGCAAACTCACACACTACTGTGGCTACATAGTTTGGGAAAAATATTCCACTGGAAAAAGCACCATGATTCTGATCAAGTTAGTCCAGGCGACTTTTAATTGCTTCTATTCGAGGAAAAAAAAAAAAAAGGTATGATGTATTAGTGCGGAAGGGGAGGTTAGGATCCAATATTTTTTGTTAAAATGCTGAAAAGTATTCTTCTTAAATGTATCCTGTGATCCATTAGGCAATTAGTTTTTCATTATTTTTATGAAATGGTTAAAAACTGAGGATGCTCATTTGAGTCTAAACAAAGCCCAATGTTAATTTGTTTTGGAAATTAAAAGGAAAATAAAAACATACATGGGAAAAAATGGATCCATCTAATACTGCAAAAAGTCAGTAAAGGAAACAAAAATACAGTCACAGCAGTGAGCAATGTGGAGTTAAAGAGGGGCCACAGACACATAAGACAGGGGACGGGGCCACGGACAGACCGGAGACAAGGAAGACACACACCCACACATCACACAGAGGAGAGGCGAGGAGCAGAAAGGGTATCATTACCTACAAATAAAAAACAAACAGACAAAGAAACAAAGGGGGGGGGGGGGAGGGGCCTCGGTCCAAATGGCAGCCGTGACAGAACCCTACCTGATCGTAGCTGCTTGATGCGCCCGTTATTGTTAGTGGTGTTAACGGGCAGGAAGTCCTTGAACCAGGATATCTCTGGGTCAGGGTTGCCGCTGGCGGCGCAGAGCATGGTGGCTGTGCGCGTACGCTCCACCACCTTCAGCTGGGGTCCCATGTCGATGATGGGGAAACCCGGGGGGAGCTGGTCCTCTGAAATACACGAAACCGCACAGTTCAAAAATCCCCGCCCCCAATTGCCGTCAATCCATGTAAGCACCTCCCATCAGGACCCTGGTTATACTGGTGTGTGGTTGTTCAAAGATATTCTGGATATAGAGATCATAGAGTGACTGTCCTCCATTGTTGAGAATAGTTCTGTTTCACATATCACCCCGAATTCACAGAACACCAAAGTAAGGGGACTTCACTGTAATAAACAATAAACAGTTCATTTTGACTTAATAACAGCTGCACGTGAGCAGTATACATATTCCAGAGAAACACTGAAAATGAATTAAAGGGAATCTATACACATTTTCCCATTTTCGTCATTCTTTTTTTATTCAATTTGATCATATGCTCAATGATCAGATATTTTTCTATTTTTTTCGGCTTTTACAATGGCTCAAACATGTATTTTGCGGTATAGTTTTTTTTTGTTTTTGTTAACTGCTGGGAAAAGGTTGTATAAAGGGTTATTGCCTGCAGGCAGAAGCTGAAAAGTGCTCCATCTACCATCACAGAGAAGTGTGCGGAAGACACTGACAACGACAGCGGCAGCTGTGTTGTCACTCAGTTAGGCTCGCCCCTTTGTGCCATGTCAATCTGCCCTCAAGGACAGCCTACAGACTACCTTTACAGCATGGGTCAACATGGTATTTCATAACTCAAACCTCTTGAGTAAACCTCCACAGGCTTTATCGAGCCAGTGAAACAACATTCTGCCCGTACTTGATTTACTTTTTGTGGATAGCACTTTATTTCTACACAGGGAAATGCCACATCCTTGTTCCTAAGCGGCCTGTCTCACACAGTTTTATCACATATATTGAAAAAGTGACAACTTTCATGATACACTTTCACACTTTGGGGTCTCACACTGCTACACGGAAGGGCAGCCTGAGGACTGAACCAAAACAAACAAAAGCAAAACGCAATAATAACAGCGTTTTATAAAAAAGTGACACCTGATTTTTGGGTGGGTATATATGGTGACAGACTGGGCATCGATGGTATTTTCACACTTTGCAGCACCCTGTCCTGCATCTCTTGACACCGTAGTCATAGTAATATAATTATAGTGATCAAAAAGGTGTACTGAGATATCATTTAATATAATATAGTAATTTACTACACTCTCATAATCATTCTTCCATAACAAGGCTATTCAGAAGAACATTGTAAATGCTAAGAGGGAGTCTACACGTATATGTTATTTTCTGTGCACAACAAAATATATTTCTATATTGAACTTAATATACACATAAAAATGTCTAATAATGTTAAACGTTAAACAATTTTTAACTGACAACCATCTCTATCAGCTCTAAATTACAGCATTCTGATTATATTCCTGGTAACGTATATTTAACCATTTAAATGGAAATGTTTCAGTAGCGCTGGCCTTACAAATACATCCTAACAAAGCTGATATAAATTATCATTTGATGATTTGCAATTCACAGCAATCAAACACTTCCATGTTTTAATATTTAGGTAAAAATGTACGCTAGCATGGTACTGGACTACATAAGACAAAGTTATTTCTTCAGTATGATGACACACACACACACACACACACACACACACACAAAGAAAGGGCGCCTTGGGGATAGAAAGCCTAACACAAGACCCTACTTAGTGCACCTCCCTCCCTGTTGTGTGTGCAGAAACCCCCCACATAAACCTCGACAGCATGTTCCTCATTAACAGTAAACACTACAAATGCTGAAGCAGCTAATATTAGCGCGTTTGCTTGTGTATCAAGCTACTTTTGGGGGGACGCGGACTACTTGGACTCTCTTAACATCTTGAGTTACAATCAATCAACACCAGATACAAACGGATAGGAGGAAACGGTAACCTGGGAAGTGGACAAAAAAGAAAAGAAAATATCCTTCAAGTGCCCCCTGAGAGGAAATACTAAACCAGTAAAATCTTCCACTGATAGAGCAACCTGGAATGCACTACCTAGGTGAATCGAACCCACAGCGAACGGAACACTGTATGCTTTCTGCATAACACAAGCTGTGGGAAGCAACTTTATATAATTTTACATAACGAGCGAAGGCTTAATTTTCTATAGCAGTCATATTTTCATTCTGCATAGACATAATCTCGACTGTATAAGCTTTGTCAAATCACACAAAGCTATGTTTAGTTTTAAGCTATGTTTATGTTTTTATTTTTTATTTTTAGATTAAGTAATCACACTATAGTGACACCGTAGTGATCTGACCCCTTTAACGTCTGTCTGATTTTCATGATATGCGTGTGAAGAAAATATAATACAAATCACTGTTTGATGCCATGCAAAAAAGACTGAATATATTATTGCTTACCTTTTCAATATTTCAACACTTTTATCATTAACAAACAGTGTTTCAAGCTTCAGTGCCGTTTACTGATACTTTTTAGATCATTATGAGTAGTATCTTCATTGCCTATGAATTTCCTGATACTTTTTAGATCATTATGAGTAGTATCTTCATTGTCTATGAATTTCCTGATACTTTTTAGATCATTATGAGTAGTATCTTCATTGTCTATGAATTTCCTGATACTTTTTAGA
>JAOVYW010000044.1:1079593-1094233 GCA_025775045.1 Hiodon tergisus
GGTAAGAAAGGGGGAGGTCTGTAACAAAGCTTAGTAGAGTATTGTGGTAAGAAAGGGGGAGGTCTGTAACAAAGCTTAGTAGAGTATTGTGGTAAGAAAGGGGAAGGTCTGTAACAAAGCTTTGTGGAATATTGTAGTAATAAAGCGGGAGGTCTACGGCTTGATAACATTAATATCAAGCCATTACACTGACCAATAAATGTTATGCAGTGCAAAAAAGCTGTAGTGTGTGACTAGATTGCTGGTGCTCACCTCTGAGCTTCTGATATCAACATTTCTGATCAGACAGTCAACCTCTGCTGCTTATTTGTTTCTCTGTTCCTGATTGTTGGTTTGAATGTGTGATCCAGAGTTTTGGTGTACTGAAGACTTGCTTGTCTACTGTATCACAGTATTCACAGTATATTTTAGAATCTCAGGAATACAATTATTTATTTTTTTACTCTTGTTTTTGGAACAGTAAAACCAATTAATACATGCATTTTAGTCTAAAAATGAGTCAGACTGTATATTTAATGTAATACAAAATTTGGGAACACAGAATATAATGATGTTGGATTTTGTAGAGGAGTATTGTGTGGTGTATTTCAATGGTATCCTCCAACATATTTAACAAAATTACTTAATGCACAATATTTTTAAAAAGCCTGCACACGTATAAGTTGGGTCCTTAAATCCTGGGGAAATTTGTTTCTTTGCAGGTATGGACCTGATACATTTTAATGTTTATTCAGCTAATGTTTGGTACTTTTCCTCACTATCCTTTTAAAACAAGCTAGAACTAAATTCATTCACCACTTGATCATTGTGTTTGGGTTTTTAGTTTAATAGCCAACAGGTACAAAAAACTTTTAAAAGTTAGTCATGGTTATTTACTTGTTAATTATGTATCCTAACTGTGTGTAATAGTATATAAATATCAATAATAATATCTCGTGTTATACTCCATATCTAAAAGACAATCTAATGGTTTTTTTAATATTTACCCCAGCTTTTCTACCCCAGCTTCAATGCGTTCCAGTTCAGTTACAGTATTTTTGTCGGACCTTGTTATGACTGACAGTGGTTGAAATGCCCCCCACGTCCACATTTGCTCTGATGTGACTTTTCTTAAAGAACAAAAGCATCTCTGCTTTCTGATTTCCGCAGACAGGATCGGAAGGTCGCCCGGCTATCAGTGATTTTTAGTTCGTCTTGTTTGTGTTAGGCGCTGAGGCAGTGCAATTAATATAATTACGTTTAATTAGCGTTGCACAGTGTCAAACTGTATATTGCTCTGCGTTTTCCAACTGGCCCCCGCAAACTGTCATTCATACAGCAAACGTGGACCGTAAGTAGAGCAGAATGATTTATCACTAAAGCACAATTCAACCACCACAGCCCCTAGAGTCTGATGATAAAAAGGCTTTCATATTGCTTTAATGTTCCTATAAAAGAGAGGGGGAATCCTCCACTTGAGAGTGGGAGTTGTACACTCAGGGAGCAGTAACCAGGTAAGCTGGGAGCCCCGACTTGACCCAATCCCATTTCATCTAATATGCATTATGATAGCATATCATGACCTTTGTAGGGAAAGCCATACCTAAAGTGTTTGTGATTATACGATTTAACAGAGCCAGTTTGTTAAATAATGAGATGATTGTTTGGCAGATTGGCAGCTTTTAAGGGATTCTTAAGGCATTCTTTTTTCTTGGTATAATAGTTTATAGCCCCTGATAAGATAGTTGATTGTGGCCTTCTATGCAAAATCTTGTAACTTCCTGCTTTGTTGTGATGGTAAAATTCTGTATTTAATAACCTCATATGCTAAACCACTTAATGAGGGGGGAAAAACTGAATTATTGGATTTGGTGCCAACAAATCCAGGGTCTTATCCAGGGTGTCTTGCTTGCTATACGTATTTATGCAGCTGAGCTGGGAATTTACTGTAGCCATTTAGTCCTAAGCAAAATCCTTGTAAAACCATGCGATCACTACAAAGTGAAATTAAGTAGTCGTCAATTATATTAAATAAATATTGGTGGTTAAAAAGAAAATGCTGAAAACAATCTTATGAAATAAAACGTATTATGTAATGTAAGTATAAGGATCCGATTTATAGGGAAGCCCTGTCCTCACTTATTACAGTACATTAGGAAATTAGCCATTTGCTGGTTTCCATTGTTGGTGGCACACAGAAATTACATAAAGTGCTTTAACGGAGAGTGTTTTCATGTACTAAGCAGCATTTCAAAGTATTCTATTGGTTACTTTCTGTACTGCATTGGTCTATACTGCATTTTGCCCTTAGTAGCAGACAGTAATGGAATATCTGTGAAAAGCCGGCTAAGTAAAGAACCCAGTGCATCCCCCCCCCCCCACCCATCAGAGGCCCCAGGCTCAGCAAGAGCACAGAGATGTTAAATAAACAGATATGGTTGAAGTTTTTAATTGGAGAACAGTGGTGTGCTAACGCACAATCCTTTTTGACAAATGTCACGTTGCTTTGTCTTCGCCTAAGCCCTCGGTGTAATATGCAGAATGGAAATTAAACCATGATCGTTTTGCTCCCCTGCTGGCCGGTTTCATATAGAGCACAAACACTGCCTATGCTTACTCTGGGCGACCGAGTTAAAGGGGATGCGATGGGACTATTTCAGTGTGGCTTTGATTCAGATGGCGATTAGATTCATCTAACTCGATCTCTAATGCAGCTGCTTTAATAACCCTCTGAATCTCCGTGTGTGTGGGAAAGTGAGTTGTTATTGTTCGTTCGTTCTCAAGAAGAGAAAGCAGTAAATCACAGTAAATTTAATCAATCGTCATGCGTGGGTCATCTGGATCATTTCCAGCATTTTTCCTAATACCAACTGCTTTTTCCCCTCCTATCCATCTCCTTATGTTGTGGACGGTAACAAAAAAGCGATACAATGGACCGTAATAGCTGGTTATGACCCTGTACCCAGCTGCAGAAATCACTGCATGCTGGCATGACAGTGAAACAGTGATGAAGTCATGTCATTTTCATTAGTCAAGCAAGGTTGGAAATGATGAAAAAAACAAACAATAAAAAAACAAACATCCTTGTTGTTCGACATATGGGATGCCGTCTGTCTTCGGCAATGCACCCGCTCCGTACTCCGCTAGTGTGAGTTGCTTGGGCGCGTTCCTTTCAGATTCTTCCCCTTTAGATCCGAATTCAGAGTCTTAGTTCATCAAAGTAGTTTGAACATGTCTGATCATAAAAGAACATGGAACTTATTAGGCTGGAAAGAACTCAATAGACTCAAAATTGAAAGTTTAGTCCGCTCTCTTGACTGTAACACACTCGTCTGATGTATATGAATTTGCACCTGGCCTATGTGATTCCTGAATCGCTGTTTTACTCAGTTCTACATGTGTAATATGGAGTCTTTCATTTCTGTGTTTAATGAAGTCTCCTCTTAGACATTCATGTAAATGAAATTTTCCCCAACCCGTGTTTACCTCAGCATTAACAGGCTTCTCTGAGTAGGTTGGCCACCCTGAATGCTCGGAAACACCCAATTTGCAAGTCAAATGCATAGCTCTCTCCGTTCATGCAGTGGTCGTGCGTTAGCTTCATTAGCAAGCCAAGATCTGAATATAACCAAGTTATTACGTATTTAACCTAATTAGAGGCATGAGTAGAAATGCAAGTATTAATCAGAGAGCTATAATAGATTGGAAAACCTGCTTCAAAACTTTACATTGCATTTAATTTGTTTGGCTTACTTGAGCTCTCTTTCACACAGTAATGTGGGAAACTGCAGATGCCATGCACATCAATGCGGTTTTATTTTTACATATTTTTTCTTATTCTTCTTGTTATTTGTCTTGTTTTCGCTAATCATCAGAGGAGCGCCAACGCGCGTTTCTGTGCCTGATGGTTCCCGATTTCATTTCATTATGCAGCGTGTTCCCAGCGAACGCTGTGGACCTGTCACAATTAACTCCCGTGCTTTATTGCAGCCAGTAGTCTAACAGGCTTGTGGAGCATGTCAGATTTATGTTCCCTCATCACAGAAGTGAATGCACCCTAAAGCCCATCCGCTCCCTCGCCACAAGTCTGCTCTGTGCTGTCAGTCATCGCCTGATTGATGAAGTGCAGCTGAGTCCCCCCCCCCGCTCCGGTTTCTCTTACTGGTTTAATAAGCCAAGTCTTTGCTAACTCTTAAGCAGCTTGTCTGCGGAGGCAGACTGAAGAGGATGGGGTGGCTGCAGTTGAATGTGCATTTGTCAGCGTTCGTTTCTCGTTTGGCAACGCTCGCTCCTCCTTGGCTTGGCGAAGTGGCCGGTCCCCATATGCTCTCCTTCTTAATCCCCAGCCAATGATCTGGGACTCAAAGCAGAGACCTCAAAAATCGCATTTTAATCGCATTCTTACCACTCGGGGATGTAGTGGATCAAACGTGTAAACTCCTAATAGCCCTCCTGAGGCCAAATGTACAGTTATGCTCGGAAAGGGACGAATGGCGTGTTATAAATAAGCACTGTGATTCCGCTTGCAAATTTTGGGCATGATTTGTGCACTGCAGAAATGGCACCAGATTTGATCTTCTCCCTAAATTTTATTCAAAACCAATATCGTCATTGCTATTAAATGTTGTCAGTGTTCCCGAATCACATTCTACAATCGGCATTTTACTTAGGTAGTCCGAGGAGCACTAGTATGAAACCGAGATCCCTCCGGTGGAGCTCTGAGTTCTATGCCGTTTGCCTTACAGACATAGTTTAGAAACAGATTGTATCAGGAGCTGTGTAGTCAATGTTTACCATAAAAATTAATGGTACACCTCGACTGTGGTATATTAAACGAGTGTAAAATGCAACATTTAATCTAATGTCTAGTCATGTGATCATACAATCAAACACTGAGTTAATTTTGCAGTTTTTGAGCTAGTGCATATAGGGATCATGGAGTTATAAAGTTTTAAAAGCCCCTGCTATTTGGGCCCCTGCCACATGGGCCCCGCTCCTCACCCACCTAAAACAATGTTCTGTGAAGTAAATAAGTCAATCCTGAATAACCCACTCTCCATTCTCTAAGCTGCAGTAAACCAAATTATTTGTTAAAGTGGGCTCTTAAAGTCCAGTCCAAACGGTTGCCTCTCTTGTATCTATATAATACACATTAATGCCATCTACACTAATTGATTTTAGGAGAATAAGAAAGTCTAACGAAACAAAGAACAAAGCTATTCTGGAAAAAAGAACACAGGCCTACTGACCACATCTTGAAATTGCTATTAGACCACGTAAGCATTTTATTTTATTTTTTCTCCATAAAAAGCCATTTTGGTTCCATTAAATTATATCCAGATCCCTGCATAGCCTGCTCCCAATTTACTAACTGTTTTGTAGGTAGAGTCGTATTTCAGTGACGCAAGTGGCTGATTGGTTACTTAATTCTTCTGTTTAGTGTTTGATGAAAAAGGGAAAAGGTATGGAGATTTTGGAGGGAAATCAACGCTAACGGTGGTTGGTTTCGAGTTGCCCAGCTCCTGACAGTCCCCATTGTGTACTGTCGTTTTGCTTAAAGTTTTTGGCTGGACAGTAAAGGCTGCACTTGGTTAATTTTCATGTAGTAGTACTTTTGGTCGATTTTTTTTACCCTCTTTTTCTAGTTTTTGCGAAAATTTTATTTAGATTCAGGGTACGATGGCGGATCAATTGCCGTTTTAGAACCAATAAAGCAACTCATTTTTAGTTTAAATATTTGAAAATTTAGTTGTTTGGGTTATAATGGTCTATAGAGGTTTGTCTTTTTTACATGAAAATTGTATAAGATTATGGTCTTATACAAAATATTTTGTTCATAAATATTTACATGTAAATTATATAATTTATAATATGAAAAGTACATTAAGAATGATCAGACACTTCTCATTTAGTGCCCACATATACTAACTATAATAGTATTGCTCCTACACTGATGTCAGTCACTACTAAATATATTTAAGCAATGGGAAAATACCCTGTATTTCCATGGAAATTAATAGGAAAAATTACCGATCTGGGCTATGCGTGTTTTCCTTTTTTAGCTGGTGTTGGAATTTAAATGCCGTTTGTCTTGTTGAATTTCTGTACCCGCCAGCAATCGCTTCTTTAAAATCGAACGAGGAGGATATGTAACTGCTTTTTAAAGTTAGGGCACCTTTATGAAGTTAAACCACTTCGCTTCCCAGTGATGTCAAAAGGTGTCAATCCAGTTTTGCTGCAGATGATGAATTATTAGATCATAGAAAGATCTCGACTGAAAAAAAGCCAGTGTTTGAGCTCAAACATGTTTTGCATGAAAAGCAGAGATGGTCCTATTTGCTATTCATTTCGCCCTTGTGGCCAAAGAGTCGAGTATGATAAATTATTCTGGTCCTAGTGCGTCTTCATCGTGATACAGGCGTGTCTGAGAGTTGCGGAATGTGTCCTGAATGAGATTCTTAAAGTGTAATACAATCGCCTGCCAAACGATTAGCACTTAATAGCGATTGCAGGTTGTTTCGCGCATACCTTTGAGGGTCACTTTGGCTGACATTACATAGATCCTTTCTCTTTCATTTCCAAATGACTTTGAAACTGTGGGGCAGTCCCAACGGTCTGTCCTTTTGTGCCTAGGGTTTAGTTTACCTGTTATATTGAAATCATTTACCAAACTCATATTCCCTTTCATAATCCACCAATCCAAATTTAAAATAGCCTCGGGGTTCACTATGAGGTATTGCAATATCCCGTTTTAGTGAGGCTTTCTCTTTACGCGCTTTAGGTTTTATTTCTGCGTCCAATCTACTTTTTCTTTTTTCTTTTAAAAAGTGAATTCCACCAAACACAAAAATCTCATATATTTTCTAGCTGCCCTGGAATTTACTGAACTCAGTTTTAACTTGGATATTTTCTGGGTGAAACAACAAAGAATATGCAAATTGTTTAGCTATAAATTTTTACTAAAATATCAAACCAAACCGACGATTTCAATGTGCTTCTTGTTCTTTCACAGTACTAAAAATACCATAGAAATAGTGTTTAAAAATCTGTTGGAACAGTCAATAGCAGTTTACGTTTAAGTAATGAACAGGTTGGACATGCGTTTCAGTTATTCAGTAGCCAGGTAGGGAGCGATAATTTTGATTTCAAACCCTCCCATATTCATATTTCAGTCGGGGCTATGCGTGGCTAATGGGAGGGCCGTGTAGTGACTGCCACCAGGTAGTTCTAATGAGTTGTCAGTGCTGGCAGCAGATCATCCATGCTTGTATCTGGTCACAGAGACTAAATAGATGCACATCTGTGATCCTTAAATGAGCCATGTGCCTAACAGACAGCTTTGCTCCGTGGTTGGCCCTTTGTTTTCTATACGCGCATTAGCTCCCCACCAAAATTCACTAAGCATAGTGCTTTTTTTCATTAAAATATGACGCTGTATTATTCACAGTATATAAACATATGGTTGCACGTTACGATCATTATCACTGCATCATAAAGGTGTACCTCTGTAAAATCCTTCTCTGGCTGGCAACTTAATTTAACAGGAAGAGGAATGCACGTTTATAATTTTTTTTTACACAGTTCAAAAAGATGAACGTGCCCTACTTTATCAGCCGGATATCTTCGCCCTAATTAGCGCTGGTGAAGTACACACTAGTAATTTTAGTAATTCATCTTGTAAGATGACACGTGCGTGGCTGCGTTTTAATGACTGCTCTGAATAATCCCCGTCCTTCACAGGCGATGGTGGAGACGGTGAATAACCTGCTCCAGCCTCAGGCTCAGGCGGCCTGGAAGAACCTCAAGACAGCCGAGAGACTGCGAGCTGCCACCATGCTCCTGGACACAGTGGAGGAGGGGGCCTTCGTGCTGGCAGACAACTTACTAAAGACCGACATTGTGCAAGAGAATACAGAGAATATACGTGAGTCCCCGGCCTTCCGCAAACCAGCTGTTTTTTAATCAGACTCACACCGATGTTTACGTAGAAAACACTGGTTTAAATGCATGAAGGCCTCCAACGTTCAAAGGACGAATGCAGGAATTCGGCCAGTTTACGGGTGGCTCCAAGGATGTGGTTCATGACCCCATTGACCCTTTGTGGTGCATCGCTGAGAAGACATGTAAAGCGTAAGACTGTTGAATTTGGCCATGATTTTGATAATTTAATGAAAGAAACAAAAACCACTGTCCCTATTGAGCTTTTATGGTTGGATTCACGCGTCTGTTTTCACTTCGCTGGTTCCAGATACATCTTTTATGGACTTACATGCTTATATGTTACGTAATTTCATTACTGTGGGGATTGGGTTAATGCAATTATGATTACATGTATGCATTCTGTGATAGTTATATAAATGATTGAGTTAGCTGTTGCTGTGGTTCATGTTGGATGCTCAACTATGAGAGGAGAGACCGGGGAAATAAAAAAAATCCCAACTTTTGCTTATGTTAATGGAGATGAATAGATTGCTGAGAGACATTTGGGTATCCATAGGAATGATAATGTGATGATGCATTTCCCTTTGCTGAAGGGGGGGGATTTTTAAGGCTTAGGCTGCCATGGAAACTTTAATGTAGGGCCATTCAGCTGAAGCAACGCAGCCAGCGTAGGGAATTTATAAAATGGAATTTATTGTATCTGGCACTCAATTTATCCTGGCATTAAGAGATTCGAGCCCCGTTCTCATGCACCTTGTTAGAAGAATAGGCCTACATGGCGACATATCCCTCCCAGCCCTCGTTCCTGCTTTGTGGTGAGTTTCTTACAGGACTGTCCATGTTAGCCGCGCGTCACTGACATGCGTGCTGTGTCTGGATTTCCTTTGGTTCAGCCTGTTTTGCATTGTTATGGGAATTGTTTACCATGCTGCACCCATGAGTCCCAATGGCAGCCTTTGTGCCGCGGATTCTCGAGATAACACTTCCTGCTCTGTAATCTGTGCTGGAATTCAGAAGCCCTTGTTACACAGGGCTATGTGGCAACGGTGGCGCGCCCTGAGATGTGATTTTCATCTCTGTATGACCCCTCACTCTAGTAGCTGAAGCCTACCTACTTTGTTCTGGCTGTCTGTGATGGCAAATTAGTCTCAAGGGCTGAAATGCTTCCTGTCTGCTTTTGATGGTATTCTTTAGTTTTACACAGACCGAACCTAATAACCTGCCATTGTAAAAATCTTCTGAGTTATACATTAAACACGTGGAAAGAATCTCTCAATGCGTTTTAACACACAAATAATTTTGCTGTTTATTTTATCTATTTATTGAAACTAGATGAAGTTCATCTTCACAAAATGTGAGGTGAAGAGTTTCAGTTTTAAGTGGGAGAATCAGAGATTAGCTAGGAGGCTGACAACTATGCCAAGTTGTTAGCTGTGTTTTTTTACCTTGGCGTATTTGCACTTGTTGAAGTTGTCATAATTCTTGGATTTAACTCAGCTTGACAGCCAACCATCCTGTGAGGCTTATGATGAAACGGACACGTGTCAGAGTTGTTTAATACACACCCAGTCAACTAACACCGTGGCAGCCAAAACCAGTTTTCTCGTCATTAACTCAGGACCACAGAAAATATACTTATTTTGCAATAAACATTTCTATCTAATTCTGTTGCAATATTTATCCTTAGAATTCCTGCCCTACAGCTAATAGCATAAACAGATTTCTTCCGATTATCTTGTTATTTAAACCGGTCTCGAATGTGCCTTCAGGCACAACAGTATTATTTTTTTGCCACTTTGTAGTGCTCAAAGCCAGTCTTAAGATTTTTTTAACAGCACAGACAAGAGGATAAAGAAAAATGCCTCTGACTCACAGATTGTTGGCGCAGAATATGGGATTGTTGGTTATCTTAGAAAATTCCTGAAGAATGGAATTATTGTCTCATTTATTCAAAAAACTTGCATAGCTGATGATACGTTTAGCTCGGATATTTCCATAACTGGTAGACCAGCATCAACGCGCAGCTGATTTAAAAATTAATCTGCTGTATCCAAGGGTCTTAAGCAATAATTATGATTCAAATGATCTGGTTAAACCAGAAGCATTTGTTACTTTTTCCTGTTGATTTCACACTCTATTTTGTTAATTACACTTAAAAACAATGAGAAAGTAGAAATTAGCTAAATGTCATTGGTAAAGTTTGAGGGAAAAATTAGCCAAGGATGGTTGTAATGAAAGCTACTTTTGCAGCTTAACGGCAGGGTAGGAATTTTGCTAAATATGGACTCAGAGATGGGGAAATGGATGTTGGATGTATTACTGCTGAAAGAGATAAGAAGCAAAGACTTCCACCAGGCCTCCCATCAGCCATGGGAAACATCATGGATAGGATCAGGTCCTCACAATAGGTCTAGTGGAATCAGTATTATAGTCATCATACTGTGGTGGTGTTAGCAATAATGCACACGCTTTCCACACTTTATCCCCAGCTATTTTAATGCAACATTAAGTATCATTCCATCCACTCAAATCTGTGCAACAGCTTTAAGGCTCTGAATTCAAGCTTGGCTCTGACAGATTTTTCCATGTATACATCATCACTTGGCGTCTAATAAAAAGGATAACCTCCTTTTAGCGACGTCCAGTTTCCTTCCTGGGAAAAAAACACTCCAGCTCTGACAGTTTGTTGAAGTGATCTAGTTCGCATATACCTTTAACTTCATAAAGCAGTCATTCGAAACTGTGACGCTTTATACGGCTCGTAACGTGCTTAAGATACTTTTTAAAGAAACCGATCTCAGAGCATTCCCCCAGCAAGTTCAATGCCTGTAACTCCATTTTTATTGAAGAATCTGGTTATCGAATTATGCGGGCTTTCAGTAAATCACCAGAGGTTTTCAGGAAATAAAAGACGGATAAGAAGGAAGAATGTGAGTCCAGTCTCCGGGCAGACTTCATGAGAAGCCAAATTTCAGTTGCTTTAGAGATCTTCCATGAAGTGGTATGTTTGTGCTTTGATTGCAATCATGATTGCCCCAAGAATATTATGCACAGTACGATCGCAAAACGGCAGTATCAGTATCAGTCTGTATTTCCAGGTCGTTATGTTATGTTATGTTACATCGTAGAACAGCAAAATAATGTATTACGGTCTCTACACAGCAACTGCCGAAAAAAAAAAGTCAAACTTTGAATGCGCTGTCTTTCATTTAGAGTTGGAAGTGGCAAGGTTGAGCACGGATGGAACCCTAGCAGATCTGAAATTCCCCCAAAAGGGTGGACATGGAAACTCCATCCAGTTATCAGCAAAAACTTTGAAGCAATACAGCAAAAACGGTAGGTCACCCTTGCCGTGTGTGTCAGCCTTTACGCCGTTAACAGTATGTATGTATGTATTTTTTATTTGTGTGTGTGTGTGTTGAATAACCTAGTGTAAAGGTTTTTGTGATTTTCACCCCAGTTTTTGAAATGCCGATTATGCTACTGCTTCTTGGCCCCCAGTTTCGAAGCTTGCGACAGGAAATAGGGACAATGTGGAAGTGTGAGCAGGCTGTGCAGCTCAGACGTGAGTCAGAGCAATTGGAAGATAGGCAGGCACAGTCCTCCCAGTGGGACGGTGATTATGCAGGCAGGGGTCACTATTTAGCGAGAAGCCAAAAGAACTCCTACCAACCTCCTCCCTCCCTTTCCTGTACTGCATCCTGCAACCCAATTGCAGCGTCACTCAAGGTCACAGTTGATAGCAACATGATCTCTAGCTCATCGGGCTCAACCTGCCGCCTTTACCGGCTTATCAATCGGGGAAGAGTGCTCCGTATTACTACTACATACGAAATGTTTAGAGTGGTGATGAAGCAATATGCATAGCAGCTTTATAAATAATCGCAATGTAAGTAATTTGTGATTGAAAACTGTCTTTCCCTCTACTTTGGATTCCGGTTTTAAGTTTAACGCTTATTGTTTTCAATGTCACTCTATTTAACCCTAGGAGAGATCAGGATAGTCTTTGTTCTGTACAAACACCTTGGAGCCTATCTGTCCACGGAGAACGCCAGCATGAAGCTGGGCAGTGAAGCTATGTCCACCAACTACTCTGTCATCGTCAACACTCCAGTCATCACGGCCGCCATCAACAAGGAGAGCAACAAAGTTTACCTGTCAGACCCCGTCACCTTCACAGTTAAACACCTTCAGGTACCAAAAAAGGTTTATAGAATACTGTATATTTACTGAAGCAAATCCGGTTATGGACCCTAGCCACGGGTTCGCAGTGCCCCTAGTTGGGTTTGACCAGTCAACCGTCTAGTTCCAATATGTAATGCTGCTGCCTTTAAGCATCTGCTTTGAAATATGCCTATATACTCTACCAGTGTATAACACATATGTAAATGTATGTGCTGAAGCTAAAAGGGTTATTTAGGAAGGCAAAATTTATATTCCATGGGAAATAAAAGGTATGTGTTGGAGTTCGATTTCCTTTCACACCATCAGTCATGCATATTAAATGCGCCTACAGAATCTCCTGAACAAATAGGGTGTTGGGTGTTACCCAGGGAGCTGAAAAATACTAAACCTACAAGAATCCCCTTGAGCCTGGCTAGTCACAGCAGGAGCATTAGTTCCTGCAGACTATATTATCTTCTCTCTACATGTCTCAGTCAAAACATCCCCATTTGTCTCAGAACAGCGCCCGGAGGGAATGTTGCAGATGTCGGTGTGGGCGGAACCTGAGAATGTGGAGGGAGATAGCTTATGGGTCTCGAAATGAAATGGGAAATGTCAGTGTCTGGGTCAGTGCTGTTATTTCCAAAGCACTTGTCTAGAGTCAGAGCCGGCAGCCGCCATGATGCCCCTCTGCTGGGGGGATAACCAACACTGCGAGCAGTGATCTTGATGTGCTATTTACCCAGCGAATGGATGTCAGCGGAATGTTCCAAGGAGCGCTTTTGAACCTTCTGTCTGAGGCTGAAGTCTGATTATTGATACTGCTGCTGGACACCCATGGGAAGTGTGTCTATATTTCTGTAATGCATTAATACATTTATACAAGCTTACAGTAATTATAATGTGACTGATCGGGAGTTGTTACTTTTTTCCGACATGCCTGAGGACACCCGTAGGGGCAGCAGTAAGCAGATTATAGAGTTTCTATTCAGTCTTCTCCAATTTTTGTGTAATAGTGAAACACAATTCCTGCAAAGTGATGGGCATAATGAATGTTCATTTATGTTAAAATAAAATCAGCTGAAAACGGCTGCAGAAAAGATTTTTTTTTTTTTTTAACACAGATGAAGGGGTTGTGAAGTTTTAATTTCCACATTATGGTTGTAAAAGAGAAGCATGTCTGTTAGCTCTGCAGCCTTTGGCTTTTACAATGCAGTCAAAGCTGACTCACAAATAGAATTTGATTATTTTCATTTTGAGGTTCGAGTCTACATACCTCATCGTTGTTTGGTTTGTTTCACATCACAGCAATCGGGAGAAAATTTCAACCCCAACTGCTCCTTTTGGAGTTACTCGAAGCGCACAATGACCGGGTTCTGGTCCACACAAGACTGCCGGTTGCTGGGCACCAACAGGACGCACACTACCTGCTCCTGTACGCATCTCACCAACTTTGCTGTTCTTATGGCCCATGTTGAAGTGAAGGTAAGACCGTTCCGCATTGTTGTTGTGTATGTTTTTAGCATAATAATTCGATTAAATACAAACGTTTTCGAGAGTTTCAATGGTACAATATGATATAGAACAAAATGGTGGCATGTAATGTTGTTTTCACATTAAATAAGCGCTGTTTTCTGCATATGAGGGCCTAGCAAATTTCGGTGGTTTCTTTTAGTAGTGCACCTCAGGGTGTACTGCACGGCTCAAAGTCAAGAGTGTCAATTTTCTGGTACTGCTACTCTCAGTGGAAGAACACTGATTGCATCTCATCTGCCATGCATCCAAATGTGAAAATGGGCTCTCTTTAGATAAAGATCTTGCAATGGAGGTGATCATAGAATGCAAAATTTTACGTGCATCCCTGCGTTTAAGTTTTCTTTGGGTAAATACGTGTCGGTGTTGCTAATGGCCAGATCTTTATCAGTCAAAATGAAAAATGGTGTTGGGGTGAGGCTTGCCTGTGAGTATTATAGCTTTCGCAGAATCCAACTGGTGTGAATTTCAATTTCAAATCTTCATCCCAGATGGATTTTTTTTTTTTTTTTTTTTACAGAAGGTGATGTGGTAAAGCAGGGTCAGCAAAGATGAACTTTTTAAGTTTAAAAAATAAATGAAATATAACACAAGCCGCGCGCGTATTTAAAGATTCCATTTTGTATGTGCTGAGGGTACTATTTCACCGCTGAGGGATTGGTGTGGTCCTTTTACCCGCTCTACTGGGTGTTTTATTGCCTCTCACATTTTTGAAAATAACATTTGACAGTGCCACGGGAAAAACAAAACAAAAAAGAGAGAGATGGGAGAACTGTCACATAAGAGAATAGCCCTGCTTTGTGTACTGCTGTGTGTGGAGTGCTGTTCTCACCGCCAGCTCTCCCCGGAGGGGTGGGCTCGGGGCATTTGCTGGTGACAGACAGTTAGATTACTCTGTCACAGGACTTTTGTAGGCCCCGGCGATGAGGGCTCCTAACAGTTTGGAGCTGGGACTCTATAAAGCCTGTCCCAGTTGGCCTGCATCCCCACACCGCCGCTTGCCTCCACAAGATCCACCGGACG
>JAOVYW010000044.1:1094333-1114900 GCA_025775045.1 Hiodon tergisus
GTGTTGGGCGGTTTGGTGTTTCGTGCTGAGCCCGGGCAGAGCGTGGCTGGGATGAGCCGTGCAGAGATGCGGGCCGTAGCAGAATGAAGTATGGAGTGAAGAGGGAGCTTTATAAGTGACCTTGTTAAGTCAGCCCATGTTTCTGAGCTATAGGCGGGAACTTCATTCAGAAAAAATTTAACAAATTGGATATGAATTACGATGAGTGAAACTCACAGGCTCCAGCGTTATCTAATACACTTTGTTATCTATGGATAGTGCTCAAAACGTCCCGTTAATGTTTTTTTTTATTAAATATTATTATTCTTGTTTTTTGTGTACCATTTATCTAATGCAAATTTTCTTCTGTATTGAGGCTCCTGTTCCTTTCTACAGCCTGGACTTCCGCCGCAAACAAGCGTTCCGTTTTTCCTTAACTTCCTGTGCCGATGTAGGTCGCAGACTTCTCATCCATGCAGTATTACTCGTAATCTGCTTTATGGCCCTCCCAGGAATCGTTCCGTGTCTCTTTTCACAGTAAAAAAATCTATCAACGGGATTCCTCTGGGCGATTCTCACCAAAAACTACGAGCAGCTATTTATTTATTTACTAATCTTTAAAAAGACTTGCTGTTCTACAACTGACACTGACAAGCATCAGCCTACTGTACCCAATGTGTCGCAATTATACTGTCAGTTTTCAACTGACAGTTTTGCTCACACAATAAAAATGGCACAAGCACGTTTCATCTATGGCCTTAGAAACGGTATAGCTTGGCAATATATTGGCCACCCCATATTTCACATCCCCTTCTTCAGATTACGATATCTACAGCCGTGGTTGCCTTTCTTCTTAATAAAGCTGAATTTTGCATGCTTACATGAATTTGTTGAGCAGAAAGGTTACATGGCACTTATTTCGGGCCACACACCCGAATTCTGGAGAGAAGGATGAATAAGGCAAATGGGAGCCAAGCAATATGCTGAGCCATATCAAGTGCTGTTCTGTGAGTAGCTCAAAGTGTCCTCCCAGCGGAAAGAGGTGAGATGTGTCATTTTATAGAGTATGTGAAGTGGATGAGTTGAACAGGATATTCTCCCTCAGAGAGCAGACAGCCCATATATCCCATTGTCAGTGTGTCCCCCTGTTTAGCGGTTTCACTTTTCCGCTCACACAACCTAATGGAAACTATTTGAATGAGGACGTGTGTAATTCCGAAATCGTTGGCGTTATTTTTGTACTTGTTGCGAGCGAACGTCAGAGCTATTGAACAACAGGCAAAGTGTTTGAACAACAGTCTGAGCGAGAGAAACGGCACAGCGTCGGGGACAATAAAACAAAATCCGAAATTCCGTTCCATCCATCCATGACAGCATATTTGCAGACGGGGCGGAGGTTTTGAAAGAAAACCCAACCGTTGTCTCAATGGGCCAGTTCTCCAAATAGTCGGCGATACAGCCCGAGTCACAATGAAGTCAGAATCCGTTCCCGGCTGTATAATTGCTTTTACGCCTTCAGCCCCATTCCGACATGTAGCCTCATGCGTCACTAATTCAGAGCTCAAATGGAGAAGCAAGGTGAAACGCAGGAGGGGCTGAGAGTTATTGCTCAGTTCTCCCCACGCGCACTGACCATTATTTAGATGGGGGACTTGTCATGTGGGGATAGGAGACGGTGGTATTGAGCAACCCGTATGTGATATCATTCCCCTCAGACCAGAAAATATAAATCAATGCACCTTTCAGAATGATAGAGGACCATCTGCAGCCCAATACATCAGTGTCCGTTAGGGCCATTATGCTGCGTTTCCACTTGGAGTCCTCAGAAACTTGCTTTGGAGCGGCGCCGCCACCCTCAAAATTGAAACGTTAAAGTGTTTGTTTTAACGTACACCTCAACGCGGCGTAGGGGATGGTTTTTGGGGGGGTTAGGCTCTATCGCTCTGGTCTGGCTGATGTTGGTTGGCGGCTCCCGCCTGTTGACGCACTGCTCGGGGAACAGCGGAGGGATTGCTAACACGCGGTGAACGCTGCTTCGCCTGTAATGCATACACACTGCCCGTGTCCATCCTCCGGATGAGCGGGCTGTAAATCTTCAAACATTGGCAGTGGTGCTCCAATGCAATCTTTTACACTGACCAGCGACCCATAGATGCTTCTTCCATCTCACTGCGTTTACCTACTTGTCCAGCAAGACATGGAAGCCGATGATTGCGTTTGCATTTGTTACCAGATGGGTTTCTGCTTTAGACCCATGTATTTACCATCACGTTTAAGCTTCCACGTCTTTTTGCCTATGAAAGAGGCGGGTATGTTTGTATCGTGAAACCCACTGTGCTTGTTTTGTTCATTTTTGTTCCATCTGAACAGTGGGTGGAGCAGCTCAAAATTGCATCTATGGATTGCGTTTAAACCATATAAAAACCATGTAAAACCATGTTAAAATATGTTTGCAACCAAGTTACGTTTGGTGAAGCTCAACGTCTACTCCTTGTGTAGACAAAGGGAAAAAGAGAGAGAGGGAGTGATCTTGCACTAAGATACAAAACTCCACCTCCTCGAGGCGAGAAATGTGTGACTTCAAAGAGGACACGGTTCGTAGTGCCTCTGCAATCACCTTCCTTCACAACAGAGAGGTCACCTGGCAGTGAATCCATCACCGCCATGGAAACACAAGTCTGACTGTAGGTGAGACGATGACAGATTGAGCCTATGAGCTTCGTGTAACGCTGCCGCGATCCGTGTCCGAGATGCCTCTCAAAAGAGAAGCAAAAGAAAATAAGTGCGCACTCTGGGGGGAATTGTGGGTCTCCGATGTACAATGCCTCACTAGGCATAGAGATCAAAGAGAGTCGTCCTTAGCTTGGAGTTTTCTGTTAGTTTATTGTAGGCCTTAATTAACCACATCTGCTACTAACGTTGCAGGTTTTTGTTTGGTGCTATAAGCCCCTGATTGCAAAATCTGCGCAAGATGTAGCTGGTGCCTCCTAAACATGCAAAGTAAACGTGCTCGTGTTGAAACTCTGAGTCAGAACCGTATTTTTAGAACATTAAAAAAGAATATTCCTCCATTGAAGCACACCAGAAGATACCGTACCCCTCAACATCCTTCATTTTCCCCATGTTAAAGAGTGCCGTCCTCTGGGAGCACTTGTTTTTGACGATGCAGTCTTCGTAAATATTTTTAAAAATGTAGGATGGTAAGAAATACAGGTATCAGAAGTAAAATGTACACAAAATCACAGGATGCGTCGAGCAACGTTGATGTTGACAAACGGTGCTACTGGTATTTGAAACGTCTGGAAGTTGCACAAAATATCACATTCATTTCAAAGGGCTTTAGAGCTTCTCTATCATTAAGCTTCAGATCTTTGGCCACGTAGCAGGAAGTCAGCCCCTCTCAGACAATGTCCGACCGTCCAAAGAGATACTTTTGATCAAAATACTTCAGTCTGATCATTACGTAAAAAACTTTTTTTTCTCCTCTAGAGAAGACCTCGGTGCATTTCTTTCAGGATATACAATGTAGACCTTAATTTAAACTGTGCATTAACAGCTATTTACAGAGGAAATTCAATCATTATGCTTTTAAAGTTTGTCATTGATTGCAAGTTCCATGATGGTATTTTCACTTGGGGACAAATTTAACTTCTGACCATAGATACTTCTAAACGGTAGCGAGATATAGGACGCTAAAATGACTCACAATTTTGCGTAGTTAAAAAAAAAGTGTGCAATCTACGTGTCATGACACTTTGTTGGAGTGTGATAAAGTGAGTGCTAATTGACATAACTGGTCCCATAGCAGCCAATTTGACAGTTATGCAAAATACTTCACAAGACTTTCATAGAATAGCGTGGTACTTTCTCCACGGTCTGTAAATAAAGAAATATCTATCTGGGAATGCTCCCTTTGCACATTATTCTCATCCAATATTTCAGCATACTGCCAGCCAAATGTTTTGTGTCTTTTCTGAAACTACACATTTGCTAAGAGAGGAGTTTAGTTATTCTTCAGTCATTCATTTTGTATGTTATTATTTTGCTAAGAGCATCCTGTCCTCATGGTCATTGTTTTAGCATTAACCGATAACGACTCATTGCAGTGTCTTCAACTGTATGGATATAAATCCTTCAGTGATTTCGCTATTGATTTATTTTTATAACAAAAAAACTACTACATGCTTTGTTAAAATAAACTAATGTTTAGTGTGAACGCTTAAAGCCTTTCACCTTTTCCGTGTGATCTGCTCTGTTTGTCCTAAAAGGATTCCATCAAAGCGGTCTTCATTGGGGATGGCAGCTCATACACGTCTATGAGGAAAGCCACTGCTGTTTTCCGTTGGCTGTCAGTAAAAATCATAATTTATGTTGGTATATTAACACTTTAGTTGGGGTGGCGATAACAGAAACTGCTGTGGTTTGTATTTGAACAGCGGCATCTTGCTTGTCATATAAAACGAGAGTCTCCCTCAGCATAAAACTCTTCCCTCCAGTAGAGGGAACGTTTCCGAGCCTGACTCTGACTTCCGAAAGACGTATTTCTGGGGACCAACGACAGAAGTGTCAGATATACAGCGGGCTGCAGATGTGGCATCTCAATCATTCTGACAGTGAAGGCACCTCTCAGCCTTTCACAGCGATGGGGTGAAACATATGCACGGGGGGTGCCTCCCACCCCACCGCCATAGCCGTAACCTGCAGCTTCAAAACTCTCAGCTAGCGCCCATCTCAGATCGGAGGAGAGCCAGCGGTAGAGAGGACCACAGTGGGGAACGAGAAACAGGAGACAGCCCGCTGTACTCTGCCTTGCTTCCTGACGTTGCCCGTTTGAACTTTTCCTGTTCTGGGCCTCATCTGGGCACCCAGTCTTTGTTCCATCTGAGGGATAGCCTCATAGTTTTGAGTGCAGTTCATTTAAGACCTTGGGCCTCTTGTTTGTTAGTGTTGTGAATGTATTATATTTAATTTCATTAGATGTTGACCACCAGGGCCATGAGCATGAATCCAGGCTACAAGGCCTGTGATCCTGAAGAAAATGTGCTATGTTAGTCTTTTAAAATAAGATCAAAACACAGGCTATTGCTTTAGAACACCCACTTAAGGGACCTACAGCTTTAACTTTGTACAATAAACTGCTATTTTTTATTCAGAGTGAAATAGGTGCTTCTTCTGTGATCCTTCTATGTGCATTCAAAGTCTATGCGGAATATATTTATTCAATCCAACTGGGACATCAGTCAAGTAACGGGTACAAACAAGATATTTAACTTTAGTCAAAACCTACCAAAGAGAATGCTGTCCATTCCTCTGAGAAATGATTTGCATTAGAAGGCGCTTGGGGTATTTGGCTGCAGTAATTATAGTATTTTAATTAATTCTAGAAGTCTACAATCTACAAATTTTTTTGGGGCATTCCACTATTTTCCCAAGCTATGTTCATAGCCAAGGAAATTTTCATGTCAAATTATTTTTCATGTTATGACGGTGTTTCTTGGTTATCTTTCATTCAGTCTTTTCTCAGAGTTGTGTTTAAAAGTGGCTGTGGCCTACTTGTCGAGAAGCTCCACAAAAAACGCCCCTCAAAAGTACAAGTGTCTGTCAATTCTGTTATAGTTCATCAAAACTTCATTTTACAGGTACGCAGGTATCTCATTGTTATGAGAATAAACCAATTTAATTTCCATCATGAGGGATCATCACACATCAAACCTCTTTATGTCTTTCTGTCCTTTTGGGTGGCGTATTAATCCTCCCCCACAGAATGCCCTTTCCTTACCCGCTCACGCTGTGAAGATTGTGAGCGCCGTGTGGGTTTTAATTATTTTTATTTGTCAGTTTTAATGGAGCTTGGTGTACTGTTCATTAAGGTTTCCAGTAAATCCACTTTAACTGTAACGCTGGAAATGCTCGCCATCAAAGCTCCTGTAAATATACCAATATTTATTGTCCGCGGGACTCCTGCGGCGGGCCGTGCTTGTCTGCAGTGGCGCGTTTCCACTCTGCCACGAAGCGTGTCCTTTAGCAGGGGATGGTGGCATGGTAACATGGTGACAAGCGATGGGATGGGCGGGGGCGTGTGTTAATGCGATCATTGGCGCCGTACCCTGCTTCGCCCCGTGCCTTAGCTGTATCGCAGCCGCACCAATGATTGCAATAACACACGCCCTCGACTGCCCTTTACACAACGCATTTACAAATTATTTCTGCATTTAGAGGCCAGGGAATACAGACGTCGTTTAACACGTAATACAGTTTACATTTACATTTTCATGGCTAACATGTCATTCCGGCAAATAACGGTAACCATTGAGATGTCATAATATTAAAGATGTAACAGACCAGGCATTTTTATTATTCATTTGGATTTGGATGCCGTGTGTTATTGCCTCATAACGGCATGGTTGGAACCCAAACTGACCAATAGAAATGTGGGACAAGAACCACCCAACCAAGGTCTCCAGAGTGGCAAGTCTGATGTGTGTTTCAATGGATTGCTCCTCCACAGGATGCGGACCCCATTCACGACATGCTCCTGGACGTCATAACCTGGGTGGGCATCCTCCTGTCTCTGGTCTGCCTGATCATCTGCATCTTCACCTTCTGCTTCTTCCACGGCCTCCAGAGCGACCGCAACACCATCCACAAGAATCTGTGCATCAGCCTCTTCATCGCAGAGTCGCTCTTCCTCGTGGGGATCAACCGTGCCGACCAGCCGGTAGGGTTGACCGCGCCAGATGGACCAACGTAGCATAGAGATCTTCTGCGGGCCCCACGCTTGTATCCGTCTTACAGAGCCGCTGTGACTTCGGAGCTTCAAGGCCCTTTGAGAAACTTCCAATTAAGTATTCCAGACATATTTTAGATATAACACCAGTATTTCCATCTGTCGTATTTAATATGAAGTAATAAAATAAAAATAGAGAATTTAGCCCTCAGTTCTGTGTTTTTGATCCTATGAGTACAATAACTGTTTTGAACTCCTTTTTCATCTTTCAAAGCTGTAAAACTTGAGTGTACTTTTTGTAACCTCTCTGTGTAGAGATTTCGGCTTGAAGTTACTTCTGTACACTTCGATCTACTCACAGACACACACACATGGGCAGAATTCATACCTCTTTTTGTGCATAACATAATGTTACTATGCATTATGTCCTGAGTAAAATAAGATATAGTAAGACGTATCATAAGTCGTTTGTTTGTGTGTGTGTCTGTGCGTTAGATCTATCACGGTATGAAACCATGATAGATTACATTCTTGTAGCTATAGCCCGTGGAGTTAAACCTTGGGTCAGACTCAGTGGAAGATTTAGAAAAATAGCTTTTTTTCCCAAAATCATTTTTTCTATATATGTAAATTTGCATCATCCATTGATCTTCAGTAGCCTGTCTGTATCCTCTGTCAAAGTTGCAGAACAGCTAGTTTCCTTTCTGAAACACTTAATTTGGAAAACGAGTTCTTTTCACTATCAGTGCTCTTAGATTTTACATAGCCTCCAGTTTCCTTAACCCCTTCCATAGTCATTTCTGCGTTACTTATACACTTATATAACCCTCTAACCATGGACGTATTGTCATTTAGAAAACTCAGCTTTGAATTGCCGAATGTTCTCAGCAAATAACAGTTGTCACTCTGACCTTGCACTTGTCAGGGAATTAAAGCATATTTGTTGAAAATTCAGTCTGCCCGGAGAGGACCGTATTGATTTACGAAGCATTTTTGCAAATAAATTCAGAAAAATCTGAACTTCAGGCATTGGCTGTCGATTTGTAATGGAAATCAGGATAAACTCAGTCTCCGTAAAGGTAAAGAAAAACAAAACAACAAATGTATGCAAATAACCACCCGAATACCCCCCTCAAATTTAAATTAGATATTGGTCTTAGCGAACCAAAATTGGTCTTAGAGTTACACACAGGCACAAGTTGGTCAGGGGTTTGATTTGGTCTAGCACTAAGTAAATATAGAATTCTTCATTCTGAAATTGCAAATAACATACAATTCCCGTATCCTAGCCTAAGCTAAAACATATTTGGGGATGCATGTCTTTAACCTGGGTTGTTGATGTTTCTTAAGTCTATTTATCAAGCTGTACTTTATTTTATTATTTGTTTTACTTTAACTTGTGCATTTGAACACTTGTGCATAAAGCTGCAGTAAAAGCAGGTGGTAGAGATCCCTGACGCTCAGGATTTATACAGAAATGGCCCAGTTTAGGTTAGTATAGCTTTTGACTCCAGTGGTCCATTAACCCAAGCCAAGTGATGTAGTTTGCCGGGACTGGGAGACTTTCCGGCACTCTCTCTGTTCCTCCCTCCAGAGAAAGACATGTGGCACTAAGAAACCCGACAGTCCACTAACTGAAGCAGATGATCTGGCTTGGAGGATCAATATGGCCATTATTAATGGTCGCCTTAGGATTTTGTCACCTCAGCATTGTGTTGAAACTGGAGCTAGACCGAGCACCTAAAGGCTCTCCCCCCCTCACCCCTCACCCCTCACCCAACCAAGTGCTACCAGGAGTGACCAACCGCACGATGCAGAATAGAAAATCTTTGTTCCGTCTCCTTTTTTTTCAAACAGTGTAAAAGTAAATTAGCATTGCGTTCCTCAAATTGACCGGGCAGTTAAAACAAAAGCCCACTGAAGTTGAAAACCTCCAGTTAGAAGCCAGGGTTCGGATGATCGCCTCTCTGTCTCGAGCTTGTCTCTTGCTCCTTCCCCACCTCAGTAAATAAGGAAGCGCGTATTGAACGATGAGGATGCTAAAAGGCAGACCGGTTTGTCGTTGCCAGATCGCCTGTGCCGTCTTTGCCGCGCTCCTCCATTTCTTCTTCCTGGCCGCCTTCACCTGGATGTTCCTGGAGGGGGTTCAGCTCTACATCATGCTGGTGGAGGTGTTCGAGAGCGAGCACTCTCGCCGACGCTACTTCTACCTGGTGGGCTACGGCGTCCCCGCCCTCATCGTGGCCGTGTCAGCCGCCGTGGACTACCGCAGCTACGGGACGGACCAAGTGTGAGTAACCCCCTCGCACCAGAGGGAAATACAGGCAACGCGTCTTGGTTTCCTTCATTTCTGTGATGACTGTCTCTTCTCTGGAATTTCTTAGTTTTTGCAGGACAATTCCAATACTAGGGCCTGATATGTTATCCATCCCATTATGAATTGGATATTAAATATTTAATCCCATTTTACAACTTTCTGTTAAGCGCGCTTCCCTGTGCAATATCTAAAAAGATAGAATGGAACAATAGTGTGTGTGGTTCATCCCACTTCAGAAACCTTGAGTATTCAGAACTTCCTGCATAGGACTGATTTTACTGATTTTGGCGTTGACTCTGATTATAAAATTATTTTTATGCTAAAAAGACATCAGATATGTCTTCTTGAAATCAAGTCATGAACCTTAACATAAGCTTTATATTGTAATCAACACGCTATGTGACCTCTTTCTTGTTGAAATGCAATTGCAAGAAATAAAATAGGAAAAACAGTTTATAAAAATATAAATAGCTGTTTATGCAATCTTGGGAAATTAAAAGTTTACATTTAGCCGTTTTCGGACTGAAAAGTATGTAAATTTAAATAAAGTGAGATTTCCTTTCTCTCACACTTAGTCATTACTAATTTAAAAACCTCAATTAAAGATTCATTTCAGCTTTGCATTTTATATTAGAAAGCAGTTATACAGTATTCCAAAGCGCTGATTTCTTTCGCAGGTGACTCAGGGAACACTTGTAAAATAAACTGTGTTGCATCTCCACGACAACAGGGATTATGAATACAATCTCTTCCAAGGCAGGCCTAATGCGCGTTCCCCTTTCCCCCCGTAGTCATCACCACACAATCTTAGAATAAAGAGTGTCGGCAGTTACCTCCTGTGAGATGTCTTCCAAGCGCACCACTCCCTCATTAAAATACACATTAGGCTGCGTGTCTGGAAGAGTGAAATTGAGAGCCCCGTTCTGTGCGTGAGGAGGCGAGCACAACATCACGTGTGTCATCACAATGGTGACAGCACTGTAGCAGTTGGAGGGGATTTGGAGGAGAGGAGTGAAACAGGTGGCAGTATGTAGAACCAGGCGAATATTACAAATCCTGCATGGCTAAAAATAACACTGAATAAACGCAGCACATTTTATTTATTATATTCATAATACTGTTTTTCATAGAAGTTTCATGTATATTTTCAAATAATTCCCTCTTTCAAAAGAAACATCTCTTTGGTTTCAGGTGCCTGGAAGAGTGCTTTTTTTTTTTTTGTCCAAGCACCTAAAAGGCCACACTTTGACTAACTTTTAACCCTGATTTAATATTAAGAACACGAATGTCATAAGGATCATGAAAACATGGATGTCCCCTGATAAATAAAAATACATTATAGCAAATAACATCTAGGCTAGGAGTATGTTTTAAGTACAAATACAATTTTTGTATCATATTAGCCTATAGCTTTTTGCGTGTCGGTGGGGTGACGTGGCAGTTGGTTTGTCAGCTAGCCCGATCCCAGTTTTTCTGTTGCATTGTTCGCTTTGTTTGCTTTGTTCCATGTTCTGTTTCTTTGGAAAGCAAAACTAAGACCTGAGCTATACATAGATATACCTCGGCCCTGTAACCTTAGCATGTGCCTTGGTGGACTCGACTTTGCCAACTGAGCCACATTTCAGCCCTTCTCATCGTTTCCGACATTTCGAAAACCGCCCTTGTTGGTCGATGCAAATCGAATAATTTTTTTTCCTAATAGCCATTTTCATGTCTCGTTGTCGCTTTTTATAAAAAAAAATTGCTTTTACTACAGTGACTGATAAGACATTTCACAAATGCGTGGGATACCCCATGAGCACACCACCAGCTGATGTCTTGGGCAGGAGCATGCCACATGGTCACTGGTTGACCACTCCTTTTTATCGATCCTAGCTCTCGGCCATGTTCTAGAGAGCATGTGTGCCCCTGTGAACGCCCCTGTGGGTGCAGAAGGAGAGACCGTTCAGAGGAGTGTCTGTTGCCGCCTGCTTCGGCTGTCTAGGCTAAACCCGGGGCCTTGCCGTATCCGCTGCCGAGGGGCACGAGGACTAGTTTGAGGATGACTGTCTCTCTGGTAGCTTTATAGGGCTTTGGAGGACAGGAGGAAGGTCTTTCCTCGAAAGTAGGGTTGGCCTTGCCTTACCTGCCTAGAGAGCTCATGTCGCTTATGCGCAGAGCTACGAACACGCTAGGCTTGGCTTAGCCCGTCTCAGCGGAGGAGAGCTTCTCCCCTTTCATCTCGATTTTTGGCACAGGATGAAGCCCTCTTGGCAGCACCCAGCCACAGCTCCGACTGTAGCACGGTGCTGCAAATTGCTGTACAGAGTGCAAAGTGCAGATAAGATGGGGCTAGTCCACTTTCCGCCCTTGGGGTCCCTTGTCTCCGGCTCTGGGACTTCCTCCCAGGGGCGCAGATGTCTAAGAAGGACGCTACGTGCCCTAACAGTAACCCCTTAAAAGGGGTTACTCTGCCAATGCTTTCCTGGGATGTCCAGGTAGTTTCTCTACCATCAAGTTTGGTGAGCTAGACGAAGAGTAACGCCCAAAGTTTCAAATGACGCTTCCTACAGTTTATTTACTTATTTACTTTCCTATATATAGGATTAAAAGCATTCATTTTTATAAAAGATACAGATGAAAAGCATCTTAATAGCAGTTGCATAGTTATTAATAGTTGCACATAAGCCTATTTTCTGTGTCAACATCCACTAAAATGTCAAATTTTGCTCCTACTCACTCACTGCTGACAGCCTCCATATTGCCGTATTGCCTAATTGCATATTGTGTAGAGCTAAATTTATAATCATCAAGACAATATGAACAATCAAGATTCAAATGAATCTTACTTATTTGTGAACCATGTCTAAGCCTGCTTGTAATTATAAGCAGAAATCCACAACTTAAAAGAGATTCTGTGGTTAAACATAATGCATTTTATTCAAATATTGCACACCAGGGACCATACATTCTGCAGTCAATTGGCAAGTCTGTGCTGTGTCCCTGTAAAGCTACAACTTAACTTAAACTTCACTGTGCCCATAAATCTTGTCCCTGTGTCCCTGAATGTTTTAACTTTGTGCATGCAAAAAAGCAAATAAGCAGCTGTCATGGCCACCAGATTTGTAGAGAATTGCGGTCACGTGATACCAAGCGCCCTCGCGAGATTTGACTTTTCTGCTCTGATAATTTTGAGTTCTTGAGGAAAATAACCTGTTTTGTGTGCTTAATATTTCTATTGTAGGGAACCACTGTTATGATAATTACCCAACTTTTTGAATGCTGCATATAATTAGATATTTACCCTAACCTTTCTACAAAATGACTTTTGTAATGGCTTAAAAAAAAAAAAAAGAGTGATCCCAATAGAATGTGCTCTGAAAATTATTCTTGGATAGTTTGAATTGGTGTGCAATTTAAAAGGAAAACCTTAAGTTTCCCAACATGCTAGGCCATTTTATTTGCTATAGGTGTAATTGCAAAGAAAACACATGCGTTCAGAACAAGTCTCAACCACAGAATCTTCTTGCAATCTTGAACCTCTTTTGACAGAATCTTTAACATGATGAAATTCAAGTGTTATACAAGTGTTTAAATGGCCATATATTTGTATCCCGTGCTGTAATTGTGAATTGCTTGTATATACCTGCGATTAACTAAATTAAGCCTCCCTATGAAAACGCTGGCTCTTTAACTTTCACGTCGTCACTGTTGACTTTGAAACAAAAGGCACATTTGCAAGCTTGAATTTGTGAAAAAAAAGTCGTCGTCGATTTGAGTGTTTTCTTCTCCGCTGATATTTTCTCTTTCAGCTAAACCAACCTGTCAGCTTGAAATGCATCATTGTCATTTAACAGGTACCCGACATGGAGAATTTGCATCGCCTGAGAAAGCAGTCTTTTTTTACTTATATTGAAGTGCAATTTATTTATTTGTTTTCCCTGCTAAAGGAAACTGAAGAGGTGGTGCAAAATTGGCCTGTCAGTAAGACGCATTCAAAAATAGACACAGGGAAAATATAAAACTGTGTGTCATATGGAAAATGAAAATCCTCTGCAAATGGTAGCAGTTTTTATATTTTAATCTGATAAAGCAAAACACCAACATGGATCCTGCAGCACCTAAAATGGCTATCTCAGAGCCCTCAGGCGAAGGCTGGAATCTGTGCATAGTGCGTAGGTCCTTAGGGCCAGGGTCAGTGTTTTTATTACTTGACATTATTCGAAACTGACGATTGCCAGTTAACCGGAGCATTTGACAGGTACAGACCATTCTTTGTAGTTTTCAAAAGACAGATTGAAATCGTCAAAATTATATTAATCTGGTCCCATAAAAGACAGCATTCTGGACCGTTCTCAGTAAAACCTGTTCATGTCTGTGGTTTAGCATATGTCAATCTGTTTAAAATCATGTTGAATTATTGTTAATACTGTGCCACTTCCATTTAGTCTTTCTGTCACCCGAAATGACGAAAGAAAAGGAATGTAATTTTCCGGAGGCCAAAAATGGAGGTCTATTTAATGTGCTGGAAATTAAACGATTAATAATTTAGCTACAGGTCGTGAATCATCTTCATGTTTGGTGTCCCAAAGTGTGGGAAACTCTGGAAAACCTACAGGTTTATAGGCTTCACATCGCATTTCGAAACAATTTTATCTACCAAATAATTTAGCGGCAAATATTTTTGGGAAGAAATTTCAGTATTTAAGGAGCCAACGGTTGAAGAAGACTCTGACGAGTGACGTGCTTTAGGCGGAGATAGGTTGCACGGCCATGATTGTAGTTTGCCCATGCACACGTGTGTGTTTGTGGATTTATCAAAGCACACGCAACACATGAGAGCCCGTAAGATTGCTGGCCACAAGCCATTCGATAATCCCCTCCTTCACCTCTGACGGTAGCAACTATCTTACATCTTTGATAGTGCTGTCAGAGATCAGACACATGATGCGGCATTTAAATAACCAAGCAATGTAATATTTCCTTGCTCCCGGAGGAAGCATTTTTTATGTGTCCATTCTTCTCTGTCAGACGCTCTGTGTTGATGTATGTGCTGTGCTCCAGGACTTGAAAACCGTTTATCCCTTGTGTTTCATTACAGATGCTGGCTCAGGCTTGATACCTACTTCATCTGGAGTTTCATAGGTCCGGCAACCTTGATAATTATGGTAAGCAGACCCCAATTAGCCTCGCCTACCTCCCCGGGCACATCTTAAACGATCCATCGAGCACCCCTATCCTTTTGCTCACTCTCCTGTTGCACACCTGCTTCTGCATGCCGTACATCACCCAAGAGTGAAAGGAAATAGGCGCTAAACACTTCTGCCCCGCTTTGCTGCACTGTTGGAAGAATGTCGTCTGTCATACTGAAGGGGAACACTGCTTTGTATTCACTTCCAAACTGAACTGTTGAGGAATTATGATCGATATCGGTCCTTTCAAACACACAGACACACACATGCATTCAGACACACACACACACACATCCACATAAAAAATTTTTTACATTTAAGAATGGATACAATCTTAGTCATTGCATGCAGTTAGATGCTTTGGATGCTGTTATTCTGAATAATAAACACACATTTGTGACCAAAGGCAGATTATTTGATTTTATGACATTTAAAGATTATTTGCTTGCATGCTCATGACACTAACATAATGTCATAAATTATGAAGACATTAGTGATGGCCTCCCAAGTCTGGAAGCTACCAGTCCTTGTAATATGGGACCCTTGATTTCAGCAGACATTTTACAAGACTAATACCTTGATACAAATGTGAAACTACTGGATCCCACGGGAATACAAAACTGAGGGTCAGAACTCAACATTTTATATATTTTTATAAGAGCCTGGCCAACTTAGTTTTAGCAGTAAGAATTTTTATATTTTAAAAAAATGCATTTTTATTCATACACGTTATTATTATGCCTAGAGATCAAATAACAAACTGTCTTTGTCCTAATTTATATCAGTGTTGACCCCTTAGCAGGTGATATCTATAATGAGCTACAGACAAGCTGAACTTAACTGAACTTTCTGCGTTTTTTACAGCTTAACGTGATCTTCCTTGGGATTGCACTCTACAAAATGTTCCACCACACAGCCATCCTCAAACCAGACTCAGGCTGCTTGGACAACATTAAGTAAGAACTTTACTTGCTTGTTTTTGTTCATTTACACAATCAAGGTCTGTTTTCTTCCCCTGGGTATTCTGCTGAACAATTCAAATCCTGCTTTAAATATAGTTTAATTCTCTACATTCCCAACATGCATAAACAGATTTTTTTATGTTTTTCATTTGATAATAAATTGAAAAAAAACCTTGTGCCAATACTTAATTTTATCTTATATCGTAAAATTGTAATTAAAATTTTAATAGACATATCCTTAAAATTGCCAATAGTATAAAACAGAAAAGAAAAGTATAAAACCTGCTTTATTCATTCCACATGTTTAAACATTGTGATGCCCTTAGACAACATCTAGTAGTGGAAGTTTAGAACAAGACAACTGTTACTTCCTGTTCTTGGATGTTGCATTTCTATACAAATTCAATAATAATTTGGTTCGAAGCATGTTTTGTGATTCCTTTCTGCAGGCTTGCATTTTGGACCTATGTTTATTTAGGCTGAAGCACTCTTATAAATACTCTTATATAAGGTGAACATATTACGCCACATTTGGCACTTCTTAGAAGGCTGAAATGCAATAATGCATTGAATGCTAAAATCTTCCCCAGTACACATTATTATGATCTTTTGAGAGTTCCCATGTTATTTATTTTATGAAGTGGATTTAATGATCAGAGGGACTAACAAAATCACAGCGCCGTCGCTACATAGCAAATGGCTTTCCCATGTAAGTGTTTTAGTTATGTTTTGTTTTTTAAAGCTTTGATATATAATAGACACACACACAAACACACATCGGTCTTCCCTCTACTCATTGCTTAAATAGTTCCTTCTTTTGACACAAAGTCAAATTGTTAGAAACCCTATAATTGCACTTTACATAACTTATTTTTATAATTTTTATTACTATAATTTTTATTTAATAGCATTTTCTCTTTTTAAGAGTAGAAGAATTATGAAAGTTATAACATCAAGAAAACGCTTTTAAATGCAATTTTATTAATGCGGTTGTCAAAGTGTTACGTTTGCTATTTTATTTTCTGTTAAATTTTTTCTTGCTATCTAGCATTGCGGGTTTTTTTTTTTTTTTGTTATACTGTCCACATGAAGTCTCTGATCATTTATTTTGAAGTGATGGGTTTAGTTTTCATTTAGGAAGCGCAAGGTATCCAAGGTGATAAGGGTGAAAAAAATCTAACGCGCTTTTTAAATTCATCATCATTACATCATTTTATTTTATTTATGACTATCTATTCTGTTTAAGCCTCACCTCTAAGTTATTATTGTGTTGAACAGTTTTTGTTTTTGTCTTTTCTTGCATATTATTTCATAATTTTAGTTATCGCTATTACGATGGCTGTCTTGTTGTGGAGTGGCACTGGTAAGATGCAATTGCAATTTGTTTTTGTGAGAGTTAAAAAAAGCAACAAAAAAACAAACAATATCCAATCAAAATTTTTGCATATTGATTGGAAATTGTTTTATTGTTGTTTTTTTTATTATTAATTTTTTGTCCATTTTGTACGTCTAATAGCCCAGACATGTGTTTTGTTTGTCATGATTTCCTTTAAGTTTTTGCCTTATGTGTTTGTCTTCACTGTGGAACATCTGGATAAGCCACTACCTTCCCTCTCCTGAACATACTGAATCCCCATTGCTAATATCTATAATGCTGCTCTGCTTTAAAGCATAGCTTAATTTCCACAATCAATCCTTGCTGTCTTTAGGAAGAAGTGAGCGTTGCCATTTACTCCTCGGTGCCAATTAGATTCAATTTCAATGGAACGGAGAGCACAAACTCATTTTGCTAATTGAAATTGGCTAACCCAAGCCTTTTTACTGCAAGGTTTTTCTCCAAAAGAAATCATAAAAAGAAAAAGAAGGTACTTGTCGTTGAAAATAAATTCATACTAAATTGTGTTTTGTATTACATAAAATAAAAAAACGTCCCCAAAAAGTCTTTTTATAAATTTTTGCATGATAAAAGCTTTTATCCATTGAAAAGCCGAAATTAAAATGATTTTATTGGATTTTTTTTTCGTTCTGTTGAAGCATTCATTCTAGGTCTTCATTAGATCTTGCGTTTTCAACTGCTCTGCAGGAACCACTCAAACCCTTAAAAATCCCAAGTTTCAGGCTATATAGAGTCTTCAGACCGTACTGAAATCCTTGTGTCATTTTATCTTTTAGATGCATTCAAATCCTCAGTACTCAGATCTCTAAACAGCTGTATTTAAACCCATCAATTACATCCTTCAGGCTGTTAAGAAGTGTATGTGATTGAAATAAATTAAGATATCCTTTCTGTGTACACTGATCAAACACAGGCTGCACCCTTGATTATACATTAATTTCAGAAAGAAATGGTGTTGACCACAAAAACCACAAAAAACAAAACAAAAAAACAACTAATTCATAGTTCTGTTCTGCTCCTCGTGCTAGTTTTGTTATTAAAAGCAGCTTAAGAAAGTCTGAAATTTGTTTCACACTGAAGCCTTTCTGGTATGTGTAGACACAACAATATAGCCTGTGATAAAGGACCAACCACAGTCACATGTTAAAACGCTAGAGCTTCAGTTTCTTTCGGTCACGTACCATAATATGTCATTTAGTAAATAAGGGAATACAATTGTAATACCCAGATGTGAGGCAGCTAATCCTTCTACACTACATAAGCTTTTTTGTTTATTTTTAGTAGGCTGAGAAGAAAATATTGTCAGAAATTGTTACAAGATTATCGGAAGTAATTAACCGTCTGAATGTTATGATTTACTCTAATTGTTTAATGATTGCTTTATTTAAATTGATCAAATTACTTTACTGATATCACCTGTTTCTTTATAAGAGCTGCAAAATTTTTGTGTCATTTACATGTTCGGATGCTCAGGTGTGAAAATGTCTACTAAAATGATTTGGAAATCGCCATCTTTTCATCTACATTGTTTTTAATGATCTCTGTGGGTTTCCATGATTCTCAGTTCAATGAAGCCCCTTTCTCTCTAGCAAGTTTAGGTTACAAGATGCAAGATCACGGCATATTGGTATAAGCCTTAACCATCTCCCTTCCACACTTGTCGCCGTTTGTCACCTGGTTGCGCTGTCTAGTGGTTCACTGTGTCATGAGGAAGATAGTGAACAAGGAGGGCCAATTATGAACAGGCCTTCATATATATCAGCTGGCCAGTTATAAACATTATTTATAATACGTGACTTTATTACTAAATGAACAATGGCAGAAAAGATCTACGTGTCGAGGTTGAAGTGAACCTCCGATGACTTCTACTAGAGAACATTTTCGTCACACCAGGGGTTACTGTTTTAAATTAAACTGTGTCCGCTGAAGGAAAAACGTGACACAGTATAAAGAATTCTTCAATATTGGCCAATATTTAACACAAAGTGAGGAACGAAGCCATTACCCAGACTGATGATTTATTCCCTTAAATGTTTATTGTTGTGTACATGCATCCGTTTGGTTTCTTTTTGTTTTTGCATTTTCACAAGGCGTATGTTCTTATCCGTTCATATATTGGCCTTTTCTCCATCTTTCCTATCGTCATGTCATCCTACCGTTTATTTCCATGCAGTCATTAAATGCTAGAAGTGCTTGTGTTTTTTTTTCAGTCCGTTTATTATTATTTGTTATTATTTTCCTTTTCTCTTTGCGGTCTTTAGCTATAAGGATTATCAACCTAAAATCAAGTAAGATTTTTCAAACCTTGAATAGTTCCCCAGTTTATGTCCTTTCATGCAGTGAGTCCCTCATGCATCATTTTGTAAGAATAAACAATTTACATAATTGTTTTTTTGCCAAAATATTGTGGCAACTTACTGTTTGTGGTTCATGGTTTTTCATATATATATATATATATATATATATATAGACACACACACACACACACACACACACACACACAATTAATCTGAAGCGCAAGCCTGAGTGTTTTTCTTTTAGATATTATGTCTGAATGTTGGTTACACCTGTCTGTAGTATTACACACTGGTACATTAGGTGAAATTCAGGACACATCCAGAACACTGTACATCTGTTTTCCTGCCACCTGTTTGCGTTCAGTGTGGGGCGCTGTTCGACTGTAAAGCGTATTTCTCAGCGGTTCCTCCCTTCCGAAGCTCGTCTTATTGTTTCACACGCCAGATTAAAGTGAATTCCACTAGTTAAACCACTTTTAAACTATCGTCTTCATCCTTGCTGTCTAGCCTTGACAGTATCACGTACAATATAATGTACAAAAATTGCAATAGTTAAACCTTACCTGTTACAGTAAATTTTTTAAAAGAGTAATTTGTGAGATAGATTGACCTTTAGAAGACAAGCACCTTTCAGGTAGGATTTGTGTGTCCAGAATGTCTTCTGCCAGTATGTTTAAATAAAAAAAAACCTTGGATTTGTCATTAATTTTTGTTTGTGTTGTTTAGTAGGTCGATCGGTATCAGGTTGAAGTTCTGGGCCAGAGAAATGTACAGCTGACATGCTGAGAATGTAATATAGTGCTTGTTTATTGTTTCACTATGATTTGCATGTCTTCCAGATCCTGGGTTATAGGGGCGATCGCACTGCTGTGTCTGCTTGGACTGACCTGGGCATTTGGACTCATGTACATCAATGAGAGCACAGTTGTCATGGCCTATCTCTTCACAATATTCAACTCGCTCCAAGGAATGTTCATCTTCATATTTCACTGTGTCCTGCAGAAGAAGGTAATGTTTTATTTCCAATTTTATATATATATATATTCCTTAAAACTCCCATTGGCTTGTTTGCGTTGTGTTCCATTTCTACCCAACCACACAATACAAGCAAACCGATTTAGGGCTGATTTGATTTATGGCAAAATGTTTAAAATCGTAAAAAAAACAAAAACTTTAAAGCAATGCTGCCTTTCTTTGGTGTGTACCTGATTTTAAACAGCTACAACTGAACGCGTTTTACAATTTATAATTTAGTTGCTTAGCAGCGACTTACACAACTTACAGTTTCGACACTCAGCCATTATACAGCTGGATAATCACAAAAGCAATTTATATTAAGTACCCGGCTCAAGGATACAATAGCGGGACTGCCACCCTTTGGGTTGCCTGCCTGTCGCCTTAACCACTGTGCTGCCAGCTGCCCTCACTCACTCATATACCAATGAGCATTGCATAGCCAATGCTGCATACATGTCTTTTCTTCCATAACACTGCATACAGGTTGCATCAGTTTCTGCTGTGGATTTTCTGAGCCAAGTGGCCCAAATGACCATCGATGCATTTTAGCCATAGCAATGGTAGAGAATTCAGCCAAGGACTAAATGGAAGTAAAATCAAACAATATTACTTTCAAATTTACACAGCAGCCCATGTAGTTTATCTAACAAAGAAAGAAAAAAAATAAAAAAGAAAAAAGAAAAAAAAAAAAAAAAAATATA
>JAOVYW010000044.1:1115000-1129902 GCA_025775045.1 Hiodon tergisus
CTCTACGTGGTGAAGACCGTCTACGAGGACGACGACAACGAGGCCACGGGGAATAAGATCGACTACATCTACAACACTGACCAGAGCAAAGAGGGCTACCTCGACATACCTTTTCCAAACTCTTACCAGTACATTGCTGCCGTGGATTACAACCCTCGAGACAATTTGCTCTATGTCTGGAACAACTACCACGTGGTGAAGTACTCCCTGGATTTCGGTACAATGGACAACAGACTAGGTGAGTGCCAGAGGTTGACTGTTTTTGCATGCTTCAAGTTTAAGTCTTAAAAACCGGGAACGCTAGTTGCTTTAAATATCAGTATGTCTGCTTTGAATTTTGGAAGTATAGATAAAATGGTAGAAATTCTAATCTAGAGATTCGGTATCCAGCAGTTTTTTTTCTTTCTTTCTTCTCCTTAATTTTGTTTCCCCTGAATTTTGAACTTTTAATGGGAATTTACAGAACAGTGATTATGGGCTTTAATAAGCAATTATGTTTAGTTGTAAATTAGCACCATATGATATATGTGGGAAGATGATAATTGGGGGTTTCTGACTGAAGAACGTTTTACACTTAAATAATACAATATCTTTTTTTTTTTAAAGGGGAGATGGATGAACAGGTTCTTTGCAAATTGCATTTCTTCTTTGTGTAATCTTGACAATAGTTGAAGAATCCTGTTTTTAAATATACTTGAGGAACAAACATGCTGTCCTTACAGTTAGTAAAGAAGCTACAAAATGACTACACATTGTAGTTAATTTGATTGGTTTCAGAATCCATGCTACTGGTGTGAGTAAAATGTAAACGGTGTAACTTTGTGAGTGAACGTATGCCAGCCTAGCCAATTAGGTAGGTGTATATGGGCAATACAAATTCCAAGGAGAAACCCATTAAATATTTTATGATCTGTTGTTTATTATTGCAGAAACAGTAAGACGCTAGGACTTTGTATTATTTTCTCTGCCCTTAGCACAGTATCGACCATGATAATTAACTGAGGTTATGATAAAACTTATGTAAAGGGATCTCATGTTTCATGTAGGTGTGATAGGAAATTTAATCTGGCTTCCCAAGGATGAATGTAGGAATTCCCATGAGCCGAGAGCCATTTGTAGAGTGTAATTGCTTTTTGGTGCCTTTAAAGAAAGAGCATGGACTCGTCCAGACCTTTATTAAATGATGATGTATCAAACTATGCCTCTACATGCATCCAGGAGTTGAACTACAAGAAATTACTTGAAGGGTATTATGGAAACTTTGTTTTTACCGATCACCCCCGGTATAATGGACCTCCTTCAGCTCGGGGGATTTTCCCCCAGAGATCAATTGGTATTCAATGGACTGGCCTGCACAGTGCTATTAAGGATGGACTGCTGACAAGGGAAGATAAATAAATACAATCAATACCACTGCGCCCGGACTGTCTATGAAAATGCATGACAGATCAATCCATGAAATATCCACTACATTGCTGTGCCTGTAAAGCCTGATTCCAGTTTTAGTTATTCCTTTTCTTTTCTCTTTTTTCTCTCTCCCAGAAAGCAAACAATTAATTTTGGCAAGCCTCCGGCATACTAACATAGACGAGCTATTGTTACATTGAAGAAAAGGCGCCCCAGTTATGAACATTTCTTTAAGCGTGAGTACTGGACTAACAATGAGAGAGAAAAAGAAATCAAACCGTGTAGATGTTAGAAGAAGGAACGTAAAAAAAAAAAAAAAAAAAATTCTTAGTCCATCTTAGCTCCGCTGCCCAGACTTGACCTTGTGCGTAATGCCAGGTTAAGGTTTCCGGAGTATGGAACGTGAGCGGAACGTGAGACAGTTCCACCTGTGGCCCCCCCAGGGCACCAGATGCCTGATCTCCCTTCGCAGCGGAGCGTTCATGGAAGGGCAATGGACCAGGGAAGTGTTGCGGTGTCTGTGGACACGTCTGTGCTCGGTGTGCATGATGCGTAACATCACGCTACAGGCTTAAAACCCTGTGCAGACCCAAGGTCATTCTTTGCACATTTAAACACCCACCAGGCGGGTTCAGTGCTGTCGTTTTCCATTACAGTCTTGACCTATTGATTTGAGGATACACGCTAATCATTGGCAGATTATTCTCTCTCTCTCTCTCTCTCTCTCTCTCTCTCTCTCTCTCTCTCTCTCTCTCTTTAACACTCGCAAGAACAACTCCCGGTCTGTCATGCAAATGTTTAATTTAAATTTGAAACTTGGGACTTAAACAACATGTTTTGTTGCATCAAATTCAACGTGTGCATTATTCATTATCCATAAAAGCACACTTTTTTTGCCATAGCACGTGACATGACGGTAGCTCAGTTTATCATATTCTCAGCTTGTAAGCGGAGATGCTGTTACCGCACCAAAAATGTGAGTGTCTGAGTGACACCAATTTTACAGAAATGGTTTTTTAAAGGACGCCGTGTGACTAGGGACTCCAGAAAAATGTCTAACTCTGTATCGCGAAGCCTCCGAATGTGTAATTTGATAATACTGGTGTCCTTGGCTTTTTGCGTTTCGGAACATTGCTCTTCAATTACAAGCAGAGCTGAAAAGTCGTGAGTCGAAGGGTATTATCTTATTGTCCGAAGGGTTGCATGTTTTTATCCACAGCCAAAAACACAAGTATGCATGGCTGGTCAGCATTTGTTTGGTAGTAATACACTGTCAAAGAACAAAAAAAGGATTACCTTTTTTACCTGTTTTAATCACTATTGTATGAACTCTCGCATCTTTTTTGTCTTTCCAAGTAACATTTATTAATGCACTTTTTCTTGTTAATCAGTTTTAAATAAGTGAGGTGAGACGTTTGTGTCAAGCTTTGAAAATAAAATCGACTGCAGTCGTGTCTACACAACGATGACGCTAGGAACAGCTATTTAACAATGAAAAGAAACCTAGTCCGTTTCTTTTAGTTTTGTTTATATCAATAAAAAAGTTTCCAATAGCCAAAAAATAAAGGAGAACAAAAGAATTGCGATTCCGAATACACCATGTGGTATTATTCTTCAATTCCATTTAGGATGACAGAATTGCTTATTAACTTCCATAATAACCCAGAGATTGCATGAGGGGGGTTTAAAGGCAGACAAAAAACTGGAAATTTAAATCATACTTTCTTTAATTGTACTTTAATGTCATTAACCATAACTTACAGTACTTATAAACTCCAGCCATTTTAATTTAGTCACAACCATACGCATTAAAATAACACCCAATCTATTTCATTTTTTTCCCCGTTTTAATACTGTGACATTAAATACCACATAGCGTTAAGAAATAAAAAAAGACAATTTATCCAAGTTTTGATACCTAAAACAGCTCAGTTTTGATTAAATGAAAAGGAGAATGTAAAAGGTTTTTTTTTTTGGTTGGCCATGAAATGGAATTAACTCCGGTGTTTGCGCCAACGTCTGTTTGACGGTCTCCGCTGCCGGAATTCACAGAAGGAACCTTTGATCTCCAATCATCAGACTTCATTTCCTGGAGAAGTCAAGCATGCGGCTTCTATTTTCTTTCCTCCCCGAAAGTTAGCGACTGCAACCGAGAGATGGTGACAGATGGTAGCGGAAATGCACGGCAGACCAAGGAAGTTTGTCAGTCAATTGTTCGAACAGAGGCTGCGCTCTGATTACGTCCTCCGATTAGCCAAGTTAAAGTTGAACTAAAGTTAAACTTCTGCAGCGCCAGATGAATGAAATTTTAAAAAGTTGTACTCCGTGTTACAAGTCTTTAAAAAGAAACTAAATGCTTAAATTTCCTACCGCCCGTGATGTGTCACCCGGCATTACGGAATACCCATTCATTACTGAAAGTTATATCTCAATTCAACAAGCCCGAACTCAGAAGTTGGAACGTGCGTCATGCACTGTCAGTGCGGAGGCTGGGTGCACAGCCGTGACATTTCCACGTTATTCAGCACCCCATGTTTTCATTGGCATCGCCATATTCCCGCCACGTGTTGCCATCTGTTCTCCGGACAGAATGGCTAATGGGCTGGAGATGTCATGAGGCCCGAATTAACAGCCTTCGTAACTAAGTTTGATTGTTTTGTGCCAGCAGGTTGACCTGACTCATGAGCCGGGATTTGCTCATATGAAAAAGATTATTGTTCTGCCAGATTTGTTGATTAGTTTCAGTTTTCCTGCTTATCTCTGTAGAAACTGGCCTAATGCTGAATGTGAAACTCATATAGAGGACAACGTGAACTGGGCAAAATACAGGCCTATGTGTTATAAGTCAAATTCTGTGAATGTAGACAGGAATGAGCCTTGTGTGTAGGCTGTGGCATGGGTGTCACGCAAGTTTTTCCCAAAGTACAGTTGTTGTTGTTTTTTTACTTTAGAGATGGTTTAGAAGTGGTTGTTTTAAAATTTAGCCTCAATTCAAATCCATACAGATCATTAAATCAGACTGGATTCCTTGCATATGGCCGTCAATGTCACAAATTTGAAGAACATGACACTGGGCTAGAATTGTGTTGACTTTGTGCAAACTTTAAGCTAATCAGATCTCACTGAATAAACTGAATTGACTGGCCTCTTACTAATCACGTGTCTGGCAGTTTTTATTTATTTATTTTTACTTTTGTTTTTTCTTATAACCATGCTTTTTTGTGTTGCGCTATTGAATGAAGATTTGTATCTGGGACAAAATATACCCATTGAGGGTTTTCCAAGAGCTTTGTCTGCTTCAGTATCACAAACAATCCGCTGAATTTTTAAAAGGAAAAGCCGTTACTTTCCTTTTTTTCCCTCTCTGTTTCTTTACTTCTCCCTGGTTTCTGAATCGTGCGGCAACGCACGAGCTTGCGTGCAGCTCTCTATAATGAAGGGGACTGAAGTCTATCAGTCTCGGAGATTGCAGCTGGAAACAGAAGGAAGGAACAAACAGTGGGCCTGTTATAGTGATGTCATTCAGCGATATGAATGGAGAGATTAATCTCTGGATCTTAGGGACCACGGCGGGTTTGTTCTCCGCGATGCGGAATGCCAGAGGCTCACTGTTGACCGCGGTTAAGACAGGAGATTGGACCCATCTGGGGGGAGTTCTCATTGCGGATCATGAAAGGTGTACTGTTGTGCACGGAGCAGTGGAGGCAGCTTTTAACATTAGCATGGATCAATCACAAGTGGTGTCTGTCTGGCTAGAATCGTGCTCTTAATGCCATCCTGTATGATTCCGAAGTTTTATTGTGCTCGCCAGTGGGTTATTGTAACTGTTATTCAAGGGAGTTTTTATCCCCACAGTGGGAACAGATTTGCATTTGTCATGTTTGCTAAACAGCCTTGATTATTTACGAAGGACACGATTGAACTTTCGCGCGCTGGTCATTTAAAGTGCAACGGATCACAAAAGCCCCCTTGAGCAACATCTGGACACATCAAACTTCATTTTCAGCTGAAGTGTGCTGGATCTGTCGATCAGTTACTCAGTGATTTAACATGTAGAATAAATGACAAGCAAAAGAAATACATCAGAAAGCAAAGATAGCCAGTGAAGAAAGATATAAAATGTATTTTTTCCCCCTATTTTATACTTATTTTCTAACAATTAACTTATATTATCAATTATTTGGTAGCCTTGTCAAGTAAAACTATATTCAAACAAATCATGTAAACAATATGTATTAATACTTCTACCTTATATCCTAAATTATAAATTTAATGACGTGAAAAGGTGTCTCAGGTTTTTTACGTGTGTGTGTGTGTGTAGTATAAGTATATAACTAATATAACCAGGAGAAGAAAAAAAAACATCATAATAAAGGTCAAAGAAAATATGTGAATTCATATGAATGTCGCCATTTCAGCTTCTGCATTCACAGCCTTTAAATTCAGAGCTCAAGAGCTGTGTGCGGTTGCAATCCCTTAAAGAGAAATTAAGTGTTATGTGTATGTACATTATTTGTACCTTCATGCGGATTGATTCACGATTTCAGTGAGAGTAGGAGTAGTGCAAGGTTAGCGGCAGAGCAATGTCTACTACAGCGTTGAGAAGTCCACCGTGTAATGTTAAAGGTGAAGTGGGACCGGAGTTTTTATCATGAATTTAGACGTTGTCGAATAGGTCGAGATTTAGCCACTTCAGCCCTCGAACAGCGCCAATTAAAACCTCACTTATCCTTTTGTGCTTCCTGTAAAATCCATACGTAGCGCAGGTCGGTGTGGTCACGAGCAGATCTGGAGTGTACCCATCTGTAATATCGCTCCGCTGAAGTGCCCTAGAAAGTAAAGGTTTGGCGGGGTTGAGTATTAAAAAAAACAAAAAAAACCTTGCGTATAGTCGTAACTTTTAGCAAAAGCCTTATAGTAAAATACACAAACACCATTTTAATGCCGAATAATCCGGAGTATCCCCATTTGAGGCGTTTACAATTGCATATGTTTATACTGTTATATGTGTGTGTTGTTTTTGGTAGTTTTTTTGTCATTGGTAATGTTCCTGGAGTGAAAAGGCTAAGGTTAAAACACTGTGGTCTTTATTAGATCTTAAAAGCACTGTAATTTACATCACAGTCAATTGACATAGAGATACAAAGCATACAAACTAAGAATTTAGCACCAAAAAGCACAGCATGTCTGTCACATTACACAATGTCAGTTATCTACTATGAAAAAATAAATAAGTAAAATAAAATCCTCACCAAAGTGTCCATATAAAGCCCCCCCCCCTCTATATAGGTGTTATATTTAGGTTGTGCAGAATCTATTTGTGCTCAGTTTCCTTTCCACAGCCCCACAATTACCAGTATAAAGTGAATCGCTATGGAATTTCCTTTTAGTGTGTACCCACAACTGAACAAACAGGAAGCCAGAAGAGAAACAGGATATTGTCCATGTTTTGGGCTATTCACCCATGTTACAGTTGTTAGAGTTGTATAATCCCAATTAAACAATACTTGGCTTGAAGTAAAGGCAATTTTTAAAATACAAACGTGTACACATATACACTATGTTGATTTGTATCTGTATGACATATTTAGTCGCACAATGTCAGCAACAAAAACGTTTTCGCTGAGGAAAGGTTTTCTATGGCCTTTTTACTGTGTATCTCACAGTCCATGTCAGAGAACTCCATTTATTTGATTCAGTTAATGAAAGTATTGGCTAATACTCATGGAAAAGTCATTTTGATAGATATATGGCAGATAAAAATAGGCTACATTTAATTAGTTTTGCCCGTCTAATTAGTCCATCTATCTGTATGTAATACATCCCTTTCTTTGATAAATTTTCCCCTTTTTTTTTCTATTCAAAATGCGACATTTTATCACGCAACCAAAAGTGTTTGTGCGGAACAATACGAGAGTATCTGATGTCTGGCATTAGTTATTGTGTGACTGGTTTTGGTGGGTCGCCTTTTAAAATTAGAATTAATTAAGTCACCGATAATAGCGAAGATTAAGTTGCTTTTTCAACCTCCACAATTCCCCCTTTTCGTTTGGGACATCCCTGTACCAAAGGGCTAGAGTGTCCATCCTCTTCTTCCCCCGGTCAACCAACTTTGTATTCCGAAGGGGGCCTTTTTTTTTTTTTTGTCCAGTTGCCTAGAGAACGCTGTGTTGGGGATTCAGGGGATCGCCATTCAGTGGTTTATTTCCCTCGCATCACCAATCCCTGTGCAATGTATCATATATCTGAACAGAGAAGACTGATTGCATTATAATGCAGGCACAGGAAGGGGACTGCATGCGGAAGTAATGACCCGAGCCTCGTCGCCTTGGGGGAAGACAAACAATGCGTTCCAATATCCATTCCCTCACATTTAGCATGGATTTATTTCAACAGAAAGCCAAAAACACATGTATACAGCCAGCTACATGATGCAAGTCCTTATTTCAGAGCGTAATTACGCTGAATTTTGAGTTTTAGACCCATTTCACCTGCGGCTGTCTCTTTTTCATGTGTGGCACCACGTATCTTAAAGTAGGGTATTAAAGTAATCAAGGGCCTTTTTAAAGTTCTGCGTTCACTCGTCCATACAATCATCACAACGTGCCTTAAAACAGTTCCTAGAAGTGTTCAAATCACTGCTTTAGAAACGTGATACCACTGCTTTAGAAACATGTGTACTTCTTATCTGTCTTTTTCCCCTAGAAATAAATGTTGTCAAAGTCCATTTAACTCAGTTTGGCTTAATATTTAAAATGTTGTATAGACGGATCATTGGGGAGAAAAAAGGCAATGTCTTGTGAGCTAGGGGCAGATGCCGTGGTGGAAACATCCTTTTTCAGGTTCCACACTGAAGACATATCAGTGCAGAAGCCAGGGACACACCTGCATACAATCACACATGCTAGCCAGCCATTGATGTTTCTGTCCAAATCAAAAAGGCAAGATAGAGAAAAAAAAATATTTACGGCTGCTTGTATAGTTTCAATTGCAATTTCCTGTAGACCAACAATCTCCTATGGACCAACTCTGTGGGGTCTGAATTTCTTCATTTGCCACGCCTTTCTGATTTCATTTTGCTTCCTTTCCGTCCCCTCCGGACTTCCCTGTTGCTGTGAAGGATCTAGACTCAGCACCCAGATACATGTTGCCCTCAGAGCATGAAATAATTTGTGTCCGTATTCCCAAACAGTGGCAGAGCGAGTCGGGGGCTCCAGTTGAAATGATTAGTGATGATATGTGGTAGGTCACTGAAGGGGTGTACAGTGGGGGTAGACAGTGCTTATGGACTGGTTACACAAAAACTGACCTGAGGAAATGCCCTGCGTGCATTATTATTATTTTAATTTTATTTTTATTTTTTTGGTCCGGGAGACGCAAATGAACTGAACTGAATCAGACTGGAATGTGTTTAACATGCTTTGACTCCAAGAACTAAGGGCAATAATTCAATTTATTTGATCATTATCATTGGTAACATTCAGTTACATCGTGCACAAAATGCTGACTGCTTTCAGAAACACAAAGAGAATAAATATAATTATGAACTTGCCTTTGAGACACAGTGTTAACTTTCTTTACGTCAAGGGAGAAGTATAGAAATATGCTGTTGCCCAATTTTATTTAAATCAAACCATAACCGTAAACCATGACTTTAGCTAGATGTGTGTCAATGTTGACAAAATTACATATCGGTGACATGAATGAGTGCTGAAATGTTAAGCTCTAATTAAAATTCAGGACAAAAAAAAAAATGTGAATATCAGAAATACCAAAAATGCTAGGTTTGGTATCGTTTGAATCCTAAAAAATAATATGGATTTGGTGCGTCCCTAATTGTAAGTACTTTTTAATGTTCTTATTAAGCACTAATGTTATGCACTCATGAATCATTTACAAAACATAAGGGGCACCATAATGTTGAATGTTACCACCAAAACTGTTAACAGAAATGCATTGTGAAGCCCCTACAAAATAAATGGCTGCTGCATTTTCAATTTTGTGCTCATGGCTTTGGATTCACATTGCTGTAGACTTAGAGGTGCGCTGGCACTCTTGCAAAAAAAATTTAATCTGCACAACAACGGAGCAGTTGCCAGGTCAGATGAATCCATCTCGAATAATTCCTGTTTAAACAGTCAATCGGAATGAAGGAACGGAACCCGGTGTAAATGTGTTGTGACAGGAGAAATTAAACTGCAGACAAACTGTGAGGGAGAGCTGGTGTGTTATAAATATATATAGCTGTTGTTTATTCAGTTAGGAATTCTGACTCTGACTTTATGTTATAGGCTCTGAATACAATCAAACTTGGTAAGCTGACTCACCTGTCTTATTTGTGCGCTCCTCTGTGTAGAATCATCTTCGTCCGTGCACCTTTACATGGACACCACCACAACGAGGACCACCGCTCGACCCACAACGCTCGTCACCGTCACCAGAGCAGCTGTGACCTCCACTGCCAGCCATCGGACCAGGAGCACTACCACACTGCCGCCAGGAGAGGGCAACAGACTTGAGCTCACCACACGGCCGGCTCCCTCCTCCCAGCTGCCCAACATAGCCATAGACTACTGCAGCCCTCTGGAGGAGTCTGACGTGTCCTGGCCCAGAACGCATCAGGGGCAGGTTGCTAAGCAGCCTTGTCCTGCAGGAACAATAGGTGAGGGTTGCATTACATCATGTGCGGATCAGCTGCACAGTTGAAGTGAACAGAGAAGGTGACAGACTTGTCTGACTGAGAAAGAAACAAGTTAATCCACATAAAAATGAGCAAAATATATTTTAAAAAAGGTTTAAAATAATTCCTTTATAATTTAAATAATTTAATAATGTGTTACCATGCGTATTTCGCCATGAAAGGCGAATATCATTTTCCTAGAAACTTCCCTCATCTGCTACTAAGAACACATTTTAAAATGTTAAAGGAATTGAAGTCGGCTATTTGTCTGTAAAAAAATCTACCATTTTACGGATTGCGAAATTATTCTTATTGGATTAAATGAATCATTGCTGGGTGGATTGTCTATAGTTAGTGTAGACACCATAACTCCAACCATATTAGACACACATTGGTATCGTCTGCGACTTGAAAGTAAATATTGATATTTTAAATGTTTAAAAATAGGAAAGGATACATCTAATGAATTAATTATAGAAATTTCTAGGGTATCTAATTGAGGCTTAAAGGAAATGTAACGTATTAATCCAAATTGCCCAAGCTTATCATTTGGGAACACATCAACCAAGGTTCCTCAGAAATGTCCCTGAGATCAGTGTGGCTATTCTCACGACATTGGGGGGACCAACGCCTAGTTACTCTCTTCAGATGCAGCAGAAAACTGACACTGTATTCAGTGCTTCTTCTAGAACCTTCCGTTACCAGTCACAGGCTGTGAGGTGTGACCGACTCACTTGCATGGCTCATCAAATGGGTATCAATCCAAAGCCGTTATTTAAAATATATATGTATTTTCAGCAAGGCATCAAAAGTCAGATTTTGGGTCTTAGGTACTTCACTGAAACACTCACTGGCTTGTAAGTATCCGGGCTGCAGACAGTGAAGGCACATTCCACATAGATTTTAATAATTAAGCACTGTATGTAAATCTGGACTACACAAGTTGTCCCCCAGAACATTACTATGCTTAATAGCAAACGGCATCAACTTGATGTAAGACTAAACAGGTCACTTGAATTTCAGGCAGACTCGAACACACTCGAACTAATTTAGAGCTGCGTAAAGGAGGTTTTTCCTAAGGCGATGATTGAACGTTGTAAACAAACTCAATTTTTGGCATGTTAATTGAAACTTAGTTCCATGTGTATTAGCTATCATTTTAATTGTACTCTACACTGAAACCCCCAGCTGACTGCTCTTTTTAATTACCATAACATACATGACGGTATAAATATGTTAGAACACGATAACAGAATTTTGTTTTAATCCAAGCCAATTGACAAGCTTTATCAAAATGTGTATTTAATGGTTCATGCCTTCATCTGCAATGTCTACTCCGATAGAAATCTGAGAAATATACACATATCGTTTTGATGTCAATAAAAAAAAAAAATTGTTTACAAAAAAAAAAAAATGTGTTGTGAACTGTAGTCTAAATTACATCTCTTTTATAGTATTGGGAAATTCCCCCTGGGCTCCTGATAACTGAAGCGTGATCCTCGTTCATATTCATACATGTTAAACATTGGCCTTTGTCTTCGTATTGCAGGCTAGCGACCAGCGCGGGATTTAGGGAACTTTGTGAGGCATTCGTTTCACTTGGCTGGCAATCCTGCCTGTGTCCGTCTGTGTGTCTGTCTTCCAGGGATGGCCACTTACGCCTGCATGGCACCCGAGGGGTACTGGGATCCTCAAGGGCCTGACCTCAGAAACTGCACCTCTCCCTGGGTCAACCACATAGCACAGAAAGTAAGGGTGTGCCCGCCACTAACTATCAACACAATTTAGACGATTGCTGCCAATCCCGGGCACGTGGAACGTTTCACCAATTTAGCCGGATGCGACGTAGATTGAAGCGCCTGGAGTCAAGACTCCGTTTCATTTTGTCCAATATACGGAAGTGACCATTAATCAAGCACGTTTTCTTTTCTTAATTTTGGGATTAATGAGAGGACAACATCTTCAGATGTTAGGCCCCATCTGATTGGATGAGTTGTATTAAATGAAAGGCCCATTTATCATCCTTTTAATGATTAGATCTGGTGATAAATATGAAGAACGAAACTTGGAAAAGCACATCGGTCAAATAAAACTCGCCTAGTGAATATCTGCCTGTTAATTAACACGCCTATCAATCAGGTATGTGAGGTCAGCGTACTCTTTTTCACTGGACCTAATTACAGCTGGGAACAGTAAGGGACAGATTTATTCCGTTGATGCTTGTCTTGCTTTTGCACTGAGTAGACTGCTCTAGCCTGGCTTCAGATTAATCAGAACGAGTGCTCACTGGGCAATTATATTCTTATTGAATAACAGTGGTATTTCTTCACCATGTCCTTTGTTTTTTTCCGTATTTTTGGAGTGGGGGGGTAATCAATTCCACATAAATTAACAAATGAGAGTATGAAAAAGAAATTAGCAAAGCAATAACGTAATCTAAGTCATTGGACCCTCTGTTTGGCAGAGATACGCGTGGTAATTTAAAGCTATAGAAAGCAAATTAAAGACAGTCGTACAAGCCTGATTTAAAAAGAATACATCAGTGATTTTGTACCAGATTGTACCTAAATCTCGCTCAAGACTCCTGTCCATGCAGTGTTATCCATTGTTAATTCTAGGATATTTTAAAAACTTATATTTTTTTCCTTTCTCTCCGTGTCCCGCCATGCCAGTCCAAAGACACACATACCTGCACAAATTTAGAAATAAAAATGTACTTGAGACAAGATTAATTTCCTGCCTGAGGCCTAATACTACTAGAATAGACTGTAATTATTTATAGGCTGGAGCTTTTAAGCCCCATAAGTTGAGAAAATCACAGGATGAGGCATGCCGTTCCATTAGTTCAAATGAATCTCTACATTCGCTTCAGTCAAACTCGCAGTCAACTGGCTCAAATATGGCAAAAGCTCTTTCCCCCCAATTATAAATATTCATGTAAAATGCAAAAAGAGAAATTCTTAGCTCAAGAAGACAAACTAGGATTTCAATTTTAAAAAGTCTATATATAGGTTTTAAAAAAATATATATATATATGCATGTATGTTCTAAACCATTTAAATCCGAGGCATGTGTGCATTAACTAAAAGACCTGTCATCCCTGTGTCACCGTCAAGCTGAGGTCAGGAGAGACGGCGGCCATTGTTTCCCGTGAGCTCTCGGAGCAGACCAAAGGTCATGTCCGTGCAGGGGACGTCACCTACACTGTCAGGGCCCTGGGCCAGCTGGTGGACTTGCTGGACGTGCAGCTCAGGAACCTCACCCCCGGGGGAAAGGACAGCGCGGCCCGCAGCTTGAACAAGGTAGGCCTCGTCCGTGCTTATTAAAAGCTGTTCTGGGCCTAACCTCGCTCTTTCCTCGTAGATAGCATCTGCTTCTTGTTTTAAACCACCCACTCCCCCTTCCCTTTGCGATAATGGCTTCACATATGGTCTTACATGAATGGTAAGAAAATCTTTAATGAACTAGGCCTCAGTCTAACGATGTCATCAATCTTGAAATCTTCACTTTCAAGTCCTCCGATGAGAGAATAGGGCTGCTAAATGCATCACTAGAAAATAAAACTAAAGAGGTACAACAAATTCTACATCTGTGAATAACCTATGTTAAATAAGTTGTGGTTTTAAACCATGGAGTGGATAAGTCAAAACCTTTTGTCGGTTGGTAAATTGTTTTTCATCCTGAATACAGGACTTCTTTGTTTAGCACACAAAGGCATTATTCCGAACCTGCCGTAAAGGCAATCTACTCTCAAGGCAACCTGGCAGTTTGCATAATACATTCAGTTCACAGTGCAGCCAATGGAGAACAAACTTCACAGAAATTCAGAATGTCAGCCGTTAGTTAGTTTGAATAGCTTGACTTGAACATGCTGAACATGAACACCTGTTTTAAATGGCTCTTCAAACTTAATTTCATTCCCTTAACCAGATGTTATTTCTCATTGAGATTTTAATGTTGCTTCTTTGGAGGGTATGGGTTGTGATGGTGTCAAAGCAAGTATGCTGTACAGTGTAGATATAATCTGACAGATTAGAAAGACATTTTATTTTTAGCTTTGTGTCTGCATCAAAACCAGTGAGTCTCAGCCCGAAACAATCCAGCATAAGAGAGAGTTAAGAGAGCAGAAATAACTAGATCTTTTCTCCAAAGAGCAACTATTTTTCGAGGATCCAGTTTAAAGAAAGGAATCCTAATACAATTCCCCCCGCCCCTGTTGTGTACAAAAAAAAACAAAAAAACACACAAGATAAGTTATCACAGCAGAACTGTAAACATTAAACTGCTAGTGTGAGTATGAAAGCGTGGAAATCAGACACACAATTCAGTGAAGCAGCAACTGGCTCTGCAGTTTACTTAATCTTGCTGTGGAGCGATGGGGCCGGGCTCACAGTGGATTGCCTGGAGTCAGAGTCGCTGCCTTCTCAACCAGAATCAATCATTTTTCTGTTCCATTGCTCCAACCGTGGGAGGTTCTGAACATGGAGATTTTATTAATAAATCATTTCAGTTTCCGGTAATATGACACAAAAGCACAACACACAAAGTCGAATCATATGACGTCAATATGGTATTCATGACTGCCAAAAATTTGTTTTTTTAATGTATTCGGTACCCTTGTGTCCTGCTGGAAAAATCCAAAGCTCATGTTTCAATTAATGTTCTAAAATTTGTCCTAAATACCATATTGTTTATCAAAATCTTGATTATTGAAGAGAACATGAGGTCAATTGCCATGACGTATCCCATTACGTTTGATCAAATTATGTCCAAATGTCTTTTCATTACCCCTCAACTTCTTGCGATCAGGCATTC
>JAOVYW010000044.1:1130002-1150951 GCA_025775045.1 Hiodon tergisus
ACGTATCCCATTACGTTTGATCAAATTATGTCCAAATGTCTTTTCATTACCCCTCAACTTCTTGCGATCAGGCATTCACTAAAATTGGTATAGAAAAACCCCCCAAGAAAAGTCACATAAGTCTCAGCCGTAACTTTACTCTTCAGTCCTTGTATCTGGCAGTTCTGTGCGAACAGCCTTCACTATTTCATTATTTCAATACATTCTGTTAAGTGCCAGAGGAATTAAAGATTCCTTTGATACTGTACAGAGTGTACTGTGCTTTTAGATAAAGCCTGGATTGAGACTTGCGGACAGCAGAATCCGCGCCACTTTCATGACCAAAGCTTTAGTAAACACTACTACAACAGCAACTCTTTAAAGCTGGGCGTGTCTTGAAGTAAATGCCTGTACATAAGGATGAGGTCAATTTAGAATACATGGGAATTATGTTAAGGCTAACAAAAAATTTACCCTAAAAAATTTTAAACCCAGCTACATTTAATCTTTTAACCTTTCTACTTACGGAGATTCTCTGTCCTCTATGTCCATTCATGATTGGTTCAAGTCTCGCCAATGCTACGATGGTGTCAGCAGTGGAAACGATGCAAAAACATTGCAAAATTGAACCTTATTTGGATATACACCCTTTCCAGTAGAGAGACAAATACATTGACTTCTCACCCTATTAAAATTAAGTAAATCAATATAGACTATTTACACAACAAACAAAATGCCAAACTTTCAGGTCAAACAGAAACCCCAAAACCAGGGGTTTTAGAATATAAGTAGTCGGCCCAGCTACTAGGGGGCAGACATTCTAGACCTGGCAATTGAGCTACAGAACCTGTTAATCTGGAATAGCCAAATACCCTAAACGTTTCTTAAAATGTGTTGTTTTACAATAATGAAGTAAAATGCACACCCAAAACAAATGAGTTCAATGAAACGCAAACCATTTAAATAGCCAGTCAAACTGTTTCATCTGAAAATAACCTTGCGCCTCCTTGAAAACGTGGATGTGGTTTGAACATGGAATCCCTGTGCGGGTTCTGCTGTTGAATTTTTCTCTGCTAATCATCATTCATTGTAATAACAATAAAAGGAGGACTGATTGAAGTGCGTCCTATGTTCTGACTGCCTGTGTACATGAGAAACACCTTTTTTAAAATGACGGTTAATGTTTGTAACTGTGTTTTTTTTCCCCCCTCTCTCTTTGTCCCACATTTAAACCTGTGCTAACGAACTGTTTGGGCTTTCAGCTGCAGAAAAGAGAACGCTCGTGCCGTTTTTTTTTACAGGTATTCCTGTTCTACCTCCATTGTGCTCTGAAGTGACGTGGTGACAGTGACCGTGTGCCTGTTTACTGAAAGCATGCTTCATTCCGCTTGCAGTTCAGTTCAGTTCATTCCATTTCACTTTCATTTCTTTCCGGGCCCCAGGTAACACCAACTACTTCAGAAAGTAGACCTGCATGGTATATACATATATTTAGCAACTTTCTGTATGTATAGTTTTATTCCAAACAACTAATCTGACAACACATATTATGCTACATATTATCTGTCTTAATTTGCATTTTTGGTGGCATGTGATTAATTGTATTAATTTATTCTCCATTTTATAGAACCCTCCCCACATAATAATATTTTTTAAATTAAAATTTGTAAAAATTCAACATAGTATCATTTCACTATGCATGCCATAACTGGTAAATGTACTGTACCTGTTATATAGTTTTGCATCTAACATTTAATATGAATTTCTATTGCGGCAAAAAGCTTCTGCCATGGTGATCTGAAGTGGATCTCTCAAACATTACAGACTAAAAACACGATAATACTTTGCCTGGAGAGCTGGGCCCTCAACTGTGTTTGTAGTGCTGAATATTGCTGCTGAACCTAAAAAAATGTTTTCAAAGACATAATAATCCCTCTCAAAGGCAATTCTCCCGTGCAGAATACGGCTAAAATCAATTATATACAAATAGATAAGTACATGAAAATGACTGAAACCTATTTTGCTGTCTGCATGTAAGTTCTGTTTGAATAGCTCATTGAATGCTTATATGATAGTAGATGGCTGACTTTTAGGTAGAGGACTAACGTGCCTGTCTATTGTCGGTGCTAATCAGATCAGAGCATTGGTTAAAACTCTCAAGTGAAGTTCAAGTTAAACACTTATGTTTTCTTGATGATTTGTTCTAACAAAAATGTAAATAGAGCTGAATTAGAATAGAACTTAACTGAAGTTCAATTAGTCTAATTTCAACTCACCTTTACTCTGGCAATTAGGGCCACTGAAAAATCACAGTATGTTTTCAAGAAATTCACTGGAAAGGAAGTGCCATTTAATTATTTTTAAAACAAACCATTCAATTGTAATTCCTATTGCAATTTGATACATTGATACAGCATCAAAGAATATCACCAAGGCATCTTAATATTTAGCAGCTACCGCGTCCTTGTAAACACACACTTTGTAACCTTTGAATGTTTGAACTGAAAACGGGAAACAAGGCTTATATTCTCTATAAGTGCGATGTCCTGTTGAATATTAACTTTGCTTTAAAATATATTCATGATTAGGACTAGTAAATCTTTACAAATTAAGCAGTTTTAAAACATATGCGGATGATGTTAGTCATATAAGGCCGGTAGGCTTTTAGTTTTTTTAAATCATTTAATTGTGCTACCACAGAAACTTTATACCAAAAATATTAGTGTATTAGTGCTAACTGTGTTGCAGCCATTTATACATGTATGGTGCTCACAGAAAATGCATTCTGCAGGATTTTTTGTGAAATGCCCCTTCCTATAAATGACTTTTGTACCACAGTGATGACAGGATCTTGGTGCTCACTGTCGTTACTGTCAGAGTTAAATTTAATCCAGCTCATGTCAAAGGCACATGCAAGGTTGCAGAAGAGAGGGGAGGCTTGGAGGCGACTGGGATTGGAGGAGACTAGACGTACTTCCTCACCCTCCCTCTGTGTATTGGTGGGAGTCATGGTGACGAGTCGAGATTAATTATCATAATTGGGGAGAAAATAAGACATTTTTTTTGTGAATTCCAAATTTATATATAGCAATGTAGCTGGTATATTTTCCAGTGGTTGTCAGTTTTGTTGAAAGCAATCTCGAGATATTATCACTTGATTGTGAAGAAGACTAATGTCTTCTAAAAAAGTGCTAACTGGCATCACTTTTAATTTGACAAGGTGGTTTTCTTTCCTCAGGGCATTTAGAGGGGTTATTGGTTGGTAATATTGTCTTAGATGGCCACATAAGGCTCAGAACTTTTGGGTTGGTGATAAGGCTGACATCATATCAGTATTGCTAATTGGTGAACAATTTTTGGAAGAATGAGAAATATTAAGTAAGCCATGCGCACCTGTGTTATTTTATAAAATTGAATATACTCGAATCTTCATGATGCAAAAAAACAATTATTATGATGATATTATCGTGACACTATTTAAATTATGTTAGTCGCTTTTGGCTTCAGCAAAATGTAGTGCATATTATGGAACATATTCATATAGTCAGGAAATGATGGCAAAAAATAGAAGGCACATCCTAAGGTTAATTGAATACTTTTTAAGTATTCGGTTATGTTTTCAATTTCGGTTATGGTTTCAAGATTAATGTGCAATCACAGTAGTGCTGTTATTCTAGATTAAGCAATATAAACACATCAATCTCATCTGAGGATTTTATAGAACGGTGTGCTGAGGTGACTGCTGTTTTGAATTGCAACCGCTTCGATTACAGACGTGCACCGCCACGCCCGACACTGCTTTGTGACGTTGAGAAGAGCAGCAGAGTCCTCATGAGACACGAATGGTTATAAATGGCCAGACTGAAAGAGACAGATTCCAGGGTGCAACATACTTACTGCCTTCGAATAAAAACACATAGTATTAAGTAGTTGCGCGCTTGAGTCAATAATATTGAGTGTTAGCCTTATTTGTCATTCAGTTTTTAAATGTATTTTTTTAGACAAACCTCCTCCCTGTGTTTGTTTGGCCTCCGTCAACCTGTGCAGCGGGCTGATGCCCTGTGCCTCGGCTTAGCCAGGAGATAAAGCGAACATATTTTAAAGCGAGTGACTCTGACATGGGTGGGAATTGCTTCTGCCACAGAAGTCCGCACGGCAGCTGCTGTTGTGCATTTCGTAGCTCCAGTATCAGGGAATTAAAGAGGGAGAACGAGAGAGCAAACGATGTAAGGTGATTTGTTGCACTTCGCTCTGCCCTCAGCCGGGCAATCAAGTTACCAGTTAAAATCAGCAGATAAATCAGAGTTAATTTCATCAGCGAGCATACATGGGCTATTGGGATTAATATGCCTATTACGGCAAGACCAGCATTTCCATGATGTACTAGGAGCTGGGCATGGCGACCCCTGATAATGACCTTGTGTGTGCCTACAAGAATCACGGCATCTCCTGCTCTTGTTGGATAAAACGGTGAGTAGGGATTAGACTGCTCTGAAAAACCGAGTGAAGGACAAGGAGTTCCTGCTTTCAGCATGGAACATATGCGTTTTTTTCTTTAGCCCCTCCTGACTCGCGAGTTGACAGGCAGGAGTCACTTCAACAATCCATCCACCTCCCCGTGCTTGACCTGAACCGGCCAATATAGGTGTTTCAGTGATTGCCTTCGAACGGCCTTCGGTGTGAAACTGGCGCTTCATTGTGTGTGGGGAGTTTAGTTGAGCATGTGTCCGATGTCTACTTCAGAGCGCCTGAAAGGATGGAGCAGTTTTTTTCGGAGGCCGAAATTGGCATGTATAGACGCATTTTCTACTTCCTGCAGGACAGGTGTGAAAGACTATAGCCTACCTCTCTCCATTTCTAAATGAAATCGAAAAAGCGTTTCCTAACGTGACTTACCTGTAAGCACATCCCTTTATTTACATCTCTATTAGCGGACTCTGTGGAGCACTAACTAGGTTAGCTGCTCTGAATGTTCATCAAAATCAGATTTGCAACGCAAATTAGTCCCACTGTTGAAACAGTATGTTCATTACCTGTTTTGTTTTCCTTTTTTTGAGGGCAAAAATAGAATTGTTCTAAGTTGTCACTCGTTTAACCCAATTACAGAGCATTAAAAGGCATTAAGGGGTGGAGCAAGTATAACCTGAGCCGCAGTATATATTAAAAATATTCCTTCAAACGTTTTATAGCCATTAAGCTTCCCTTTCCAGCTTCTTTTTACTGGGAATGATGAGAGTCGAATACAAGTGCTGACACCCTGCTCAGCTTGTTCCTTCCCCCACTGCCTTATCCCCAGGGAGTGCGTTCATGTGTGTGCGTGTATGTTTGTGTCTGAGGGATCCTCCGATGACCTCATCATGTGTTACAATCCCTGAGGAAACCACAGGGCGAGCACAATTAACTTACCCCATGTACAGACTCTCGCCATCTCGCCAGATTATGGCTCCTTATCTAGATCAAGATTTTCCAAACTGCCTACATACATACATATATATATATATATATATATATACCCTAATTAAGGCAGACCTGTTAGTTCTTATGTATGGGAAATGTTTGGCAAGTAACATTGTTTTTGTATGGTAACATGAAAGTAAGTCCAAGAGTCTAAGGGTGGTGTATTAAAATGCTTCCCCACAACTGCTCTCACTCTGAGACAATTCAATATTAAATGCTTGTCCAGTTTTTTTGGTTTGTTTTTTTCGCCCAGTTAATTTGCAACCTGAACTCGCTGATCCGAAGCCTCTTTTGCCATCCATTTAAGCCTTCCGTTGAATCACCCAGCTCATTTACAGGAAAGGTGGTGACGTAGCAAAAGATAACTGGGTGTGGGTGCAACATATCTGTATGCAAATATAAAAACTACATTACCCAGCATACCTAAATATTTTTTATTTAGTTATAAAAGAAGGTAGAATATCCTGGTATACATATATATACACACACTCACACACACACACAAAGTAGTACGCAAAAGTGATGGGGATATTTGCACAATATTTGCTTTTAATGACCTTACAGGTTCAATTAAACCATCAAAACATGAGGAGTATGTAATATTGGGAAGAAGAAAACACTAAAGTTGGTTATGGTTAATTGAAAAAAATATTTGGCAAAAAAGGCAAACTACAGCGTATCATGGAATATTCGTTTTATTTTAATTTAATACAAGCTTTACGCATGTATTAGAATTTACCAAAGGTTTTCAATGGGATTAAGGTCAGGTGACTGAGGAGGCCACTTGAGGACTTCAGAACGCTGGGCAGCAAGGAATGCCTTAATTGTGCTTTGGGTCGTTATCATGTTGGAAAATACACGTTCGATCTCCAAACAGGTCCTCCATACTCTAACATTGTGTTCTGCAAGATTTCCAAGTATTGGAAACAGCTTTTTGAGCCTTCCAACACCTGCAGCAGACATGCATCCTAATACCATTATGTTTCCCCTGCCGTGCTTAACGGTGCCACGCATGCATTTGGTATCAAAACGCTCCCCTCGTCTTCTACGAACATACTTGACACCATCCGACGCCAGCATGTTGAATTTTGACTCGCCGGACCACAGAATAAGACTACAATCTTCCACACTCCAATCCTTAAGTTCTTTGGCAAAGGCAAGACTTTCTTTTTGGAATTGACAGAACTAATAAATGGTTTATTTACTGCTACACAACCTCTCAATCCAGCCTCTTGTAGCCGTCGCCTTTCAGTGCGAGATGAAATTGGAGGTTCCTCACCGTTGCACGTCTCTTCCAGAACTTCCAGAAGCTGTTTTGAAGCTGTCACACATTGAGGTGATTTTCATTCTCCTGTCAAAACGCTCGCTAGTCTTCCTTGGCTGGCCACATCGCTTTACATTCTGCATGGTACCGGCCTCACGGTGCTTTGCAATAATTCTGCAGATAGTGCGACCATTCAAATCCAGCACCCAGGCAATATCCGTTGCTGATTGAGTAGATTTAGTCAGCAGTCAGCAGAGTGTTGGCAAATTTTATGCACTATGCGCCTTAGCACTCTGCGACCATGCTCTGTGGTCTGCCACTTCATGGCTGAGTTGCTGTGGTTCCTCAACACCTCCACTTTGCAATAATTCCACTTACAGTTGATCATGGAATATCTACGAGTGAAGAAATTTCACGAACTGACTTGTTGCAACGGTGGCCTCCTATTACATCATCACGCTCAAATTCAGTGAGCTTTTTAGAACGGCCCATTCTTTCACAAATGTTTGTAAAGGCATGGCTAGGTGCTTGATTTTATACACCTGTGGCAATGGGACTGAATGAAACACCTGAATTCAATGATTAAGAGGTCCCAATACTTTTGTCCATATCTTGTGTGTGTGTGTGTGTGTGTGTGTGTGTGTGTGTGTGTGTGTGTGTGTGTGTGTGTGTGTGTGTGTATAATGTTGAATTGACTGCATTCCCACACCAGCTGGCTTTCTAGACAGAAAAGGGCTGAACTTACTCTGAACTTAGTAGTTCTGGACTTTTTAATTGGTATATATAGTGGCATGCGCTTTTGTACAAGTCCTCGCAATTTCACTGACTGGCTTGCGAGAAAGCGATATCCCTCATGCAGTCCCCCTCTCCACTAGGCCAAGACCCCTGGAACTGAAACAGCAGTCCCGAATCCGCGTATTAATTGCCTTCTAACCACTTTGGGTCTGAAGGTATCAGAGCTCCTATTATCTCGCCGTTGAATAATGGCAGGTGATGTCCGGGGGTTGCCGGATGACGTATTTGAAAAAGCGCCGAGCGATCACTTGATGACATGGACGAGATAGGCACTGCGCTGATCTGACACCAGATTTAGCCCCGGCAATCGCGTCTCCTCATGCAGGAGCATGACTCATTTGATGAGGTAAAGGCTTCCACACAGTATGAGCAGCCATACTCGCCATGCTTAATTAAAGCTGGAAGACAAGTCGTTACTCTGCTACTTTTAATCATAGTTCAGATCCATCCCTCCATCTCTCGCTGATTGTTATATATTGCCGCCTTCCCAGTGTGAAAGCCATGGATTTTAACCTCTACATCTACATCTACCAGGCCATTTTTCCAAGTAATTTGACGTTCAAAGGAGTTTTCCTTTCAGACATGAAAAATATACCAATGGGGCACTTAAAAAAATATAAGTCTTCATTATAAGATGTTAAAAATTAAACCATAATTCTCAATTAATAAATAAAGTAAGTACATAATCTGAGTAAAAATAGCAATAGCCACAACCGTTTAATGAGAGTTATGGTAGTGTTATGCAGTAATATGGTAGTTTTATTAGGAAATTGGTTAACCACAGCTAATGATATGTAAAACTGTGGTTATTAAATCAGAGAAAAAAGAAAAGAAAAAGTCATTTGACGACCGTGACCCAAAGAACAACTTGCCAGGCTTCTGTTGGATCATCGGTAACGAGCGTCTCCTACCGACAAAACAGACCTGGTGGCTCAAAGGTGACTAGGGTTTGAGGAGACTAGTCATTCTGCCTTTTAGCCGCCTGTGGGTGGTGGCAGAATTCCTTGCGGCGCGTTGCGATACAAAATTGCTGATTCCAAATTTGGGAGAAAACACTAAATATTATTATGATCCCACATGTCTGTGTGCATGTGTGTATATGTTTATATATAGAACAAATATATTCAAAACATAACATATATTCGAAACACCAAATCCCTCATTCCCACCCAAGTCCATCATTCAAAATTTTGTTTACTCTGGAGTCCATTGAATTAATACTTATACTCTGTCCAATTTCTGCACTTAGTTTTCACATATAAGACTTGTTTACTAAAAATCTAACACTGGAACCAATAAGAATATGCAAATTCTGTGTTAAATAACTATTGATAATGAGTTAATGCACCACAAAGTATCTTAAACGAGAATAATTTATGTCTTAAGTTGTGCTACATAAAGAAAGCGTGTTAGCACCTCTTCCATCAATCAATCAATCAATTTTATTTTTATACAGCGCTTTTCATGTTGCCATGAAAGACGCTTTACATACAGAAAAATACAGTATGTCCCAGGCCTGACCCCCCCCAAAAGCATGCCAGTGCACGAGTAAGTGGAATATCAAAGCTTGTGTCTAGTCCGGATCAATGTGTGTGTCTGTATCTGAGAATTGCAGAAAGTGCCTTTAGTGTAAAGGTAGCTCCTCTAAGTGTAATATGATCGTGACCTCTAATGCTTTGCACTTAATTGTAAATTTGAGCTGGTTTGCGCGTACCTTTGAGGGTTACAGCAGCAACCATGGCGTATCGCGTGTCGTTCCTGCAGCTCTAAATTAGTTTGATTTTTTATGGACTCGCTCTAACAGACTACACTTCTAACGCCGGAGTTCGGTTTCCCCACTGAGCTGGAATCATTCTCAAAACTAGTATTCGCTTTCATAGTCCACCGATCAAAACGAAAGGCAGCCCCGGGGTCCTCCCAGAGGCATTTCAATATGCTGCATTATTATCGGTTTTCAGCCATAAAGGGGCTGCGTGGTTTTTTTTTTTTCTCCCTGACGGTTCATGACTTGTCTTTTCTTTCAGGGGATTTTTATTTTATTTTATTTTTTTACGTATTCTCTTTTGAAATTCCGTCCCGGTTCCTTTGCTGTGAGATTCCACAGCCTTTTAAAACATACTATGTTGCGTCAGAGCAGCTGGGGCTAAACTAATTTAAAAAGACAATTTTCAGTACAAACTTTTCTTCAAGTCTTATCCTATGTCCATATTTTTCACTCTAAAGTCCTTGGAATATATGTAATATAGAGTAAATGACATGGCCTATTTAAAAGCAGGAGGTCTTGTTAACCTTATTAAGGTCTGGCATGAATTAATCTTTATGAAATTATGCTGTTTCGGAGCTGAAATGATATGCTTGCACATCTATGTAGACTTTCATTCAAACAGTTCTTAAAACCAACAACGTGTTCAGTTGTTATGAGCTGTAATATGTATTGTTGAAGGTTTTTACTGCTGGTCTTTCCAGACCAGCTCTGCTCTCATATAGTGAGGCCGTGTTGAAGAACTGAAATTAAATTAAATTAAATGTTAGCTGCAAATGCATTCACAAATTTTAGTTATTGCCTTCATGTCCATATTGAATCAGCATGACGGTAATGTTGTTCTGTAAATACTGTGGAGACGCCTTTCTCACCATTATTTCAGTTTGAACGTAGCATTATACACTCCATAACTTGAAACATTTTGATATTACCTACCATGGCTGTCACGTTGTAGATACATATATTAGCGCCTGTTTACCTTCTGTCACCATACACACAATTGTGTCGGGTTGCTAGGCCAACCATATATGTCGCTGATTGCTTTTGCGAGAGAGCAGTACTGAGTTTAATTATTTTGGCACACCACCATTTTGAGCATGCAAAACTACTGGAGGTTATGTCTACATTTAACAAAAATGCGGCGCTGGGATTTTTAGCTCTACCAGTCCTTCCTTTGCCAATACACCGCATTTGACAACCCAAATAAGCAGAATCTTTAACACATCACAATGTCGAAATTGTAATGCTCCTCATATTAATCTCTAATGTATCCTCGTATTAATCATTGCCGCCTTGAGAAAAGTGTGCAATTTAAATTTTGAATTAGCAACTTATCGGTCGATCTGTTGAAACAAATTTTACTCGTGGAACTAGGAACAGGAATTCCACTGTGGGTTAGATCGAAGATAGGGCCAACTTATGCATCAGATCAGATCTCAGGGGGTTAAAGTACAGTTAAAGTAAATCTGTCTGTATACAAAATACGAAAGCAGCACCATTCAGTGAACACACTCTTCCTTGTTTCATCATTGCAGAAGATGCATGCACTTAGCAATTGGCTTGGTCGTGGTGGATCTGTGTGCATGCCGCTGTGTGTTGCTAAGTACAAAGGCTGAAGCTACCCTTCTCATATAGGCGATGGTGGAGACGGTGAACAACCTGCTGCAGCCCCAGGCCCAGGCTGCATGGAAGGACCTCACCACCATTGACCAACTGAGGGCTGCCACCATGCTCTTGAACACTGTGGAGGATGGGGCCTTCGTGCTGGCAGACAACCTGCTGAAATCCGACATTGTGCAGGAGACAACAGAAAACATACGTGAGTCCAAGTCAAAACGTTCCCTCAAAATCACAAGTTGGTTTAAGCAAGCCCTTTGTCAATGTAGTAACTGGCCATTTCCATGTTTAGTGTATCCTAACCTGTCTATTGCTTTATAAGCATCTGTTTTAGGGGGTTTAAAACTCCAGTATATCTGGATCATTTGATGCACGTTTAGCTATTTACTGTTTGAACTACACTTGGGTAATTGGCTATGGGTGCGAGCTATCGTCTCGCATATGTACAGTGTATTCCTGAATCCTCGCAGTCATATTCATCCATTACTAGAATAGACATTTCTACTTAAAACTGTTCAGAGCTCAGTATAATTGTGATAGCCTCGCATTAATTCCTGTGTGGTGACCGTCTGTAGCTGCCCTCCACCACTACCAACCAATTTCCCCCTTGGAGGTGTCCGAGGGGCTGTGCATTATTAGCCTAGAGTCGAATACAGTCATATACTTTGGGCCCCTTTGTTAAGCCCCGCGAATGGTCACACGATCATCAGTAAGGTTGCATTAATCTTCATGCTAGTACTTACAGCGAAACTCGTGAGCCAGAGCTCGATAAATCATTCCCATCTGAATAGTTCTTCAAATGTAAATGGAAACATTAGTCTAATTGGCCTTGAAATATCGATGTTATTGTACACGAGTCATGTGGAAGACATGTATGTTCAACACTAAATGGAACCTTGAATGCCCAGGGCAAATTGAAGACTGTGAAGGCTTGGGTGCCAGCAGATTCCTCCCAGACTCGCGTTCTCCTGTTAGAGGGGTAGCGGGAAAGCCACATCTTACTTCTCAATGAGCACTCCAAGGTGATCTGAACAGCACACATGTTTTCAACTGCAGCAACGCCCTCCGTATCAGTGCCCTGTTGAGCATTCTCCCTGGACAACTCCTTTTTTTTTTACAGCAATGTTCGGTCTGATCATCTGCACCTGACATTTTTATTGTACCTCTAGTACTGTGTACTCCTTTATTTTTGCTGAGGTTTGTTTTTCGTAAAATGGCCGAGTTACACAATGACAAGGTTGTTTCTCATGTCATAGAACAGCAACAAAACAGACAAAAAGTTAAAAAAAAACATAGAGCACGGTTTTATCTTTGTTAGTTTTGTTCACAAAATCCTTGGCTTGCTGCTAGAATTCCGATAGCTTGTCCTGTTCTCTAAACTAGCTATGATATGCCTCCTGGCACATTTCTTACATCTTAAAGTACCTAAAATCATTATAGCTCAAAATCTGTCAAATAATACTTAATACATTTTGTAAACTCGCCTCTCTCTTTTTAATAATGCTCGTAAACATTCAGCGTCGAGCTTTCATCTGAGAGGAATGGTTTCTGGTTTCTGGGTAGCGGTGACGTCACCTCATACCTAATTTTATTATAAAACGTCTCTGATTTATTCATGACGCCGGACATGATAATGAGCTTCATGTTAAAATTGCCATCTCCCTCCCTTTAGTTTACCCTACTCAACTCTCTTGTATTTTTCTGGCTGTCAGCCACCTTACTTTTCTGTACATTGAAGTAGAAATGGATGGATAATGTATTGATGGATTGAAGATTCCCCCAGCAAGTTATCTGCAGAGGAAGAGGGGATTTGTATGATTAGTTTCATTATGCAAAGTGCATTTATTTTTAACCAAATCTTTGCAAACATAACAGACTACCATATAAACAATCCTATGAATTAAATGGATAACCATGTTTCTATGTAAGCCTAATATTAGCTAACATTTTGTTTTGCTGTATTTATGTGTCTGAGTATGCATAAGTTTCCTTGAAATATCACAATTTGTACACTCATTTTTGTAATTTATTTTCCCGAGTTTCCCACTTGTATTAAGTCGGAAACTGGTATTAGCGGTATTTACGGGTGTTTTATGAGTGTTTAACAAACTAAATGTGACATTTTTTATTATAAATTGAATCACTGCACAGGTACTTTAAAACTAGGGCAAAGTTTGATTCCTCTAACTTGTTCAGTCCAACTCTTACTACTGGCAGCAGAGCAGGAAGGCTTTACCCCCAAAACCAAGCTCTAATATCTTTCAGTTTTGTGCCCACTCTCTGACAATGGAGTACTGAGTAATTGGTTACTATCTAAGCAGTATTTGGGTCAATATATGATACTGATTGATTTAATGTAAAGATTATTCTCATATGTGGGTTCGATTATCAAGCTCTATGGTTATCAACTGAGCAACACAAAATTATAATGGAAGAATAATGACTAAGTAAGGTTTTTTTAAAGAGGTGCATTAATGATCTCGAGGTCTATAATTGTAGATGGTTGTGAAGTATTACATCTTAGATGAGTAATGAGACCTCAGTTAGTTATGCAGCATTTATTTGCCATTATATTATGCTGTGATATAAGAAGAGTCATATTGTGATAATATCTTTTTTATGTATTTGTTCAGAGCTGGAAGTAGCTAGATTAAGCACAGATGGACCCTTGACTGACCTTAGGTTCCCTCAGTCTGACGGATATGGAAACTCTATTCAGCTATCTGCGAGCACCTTGAAGCAGCATGGGAAAAATGGTAGGTAGCCCCCACCCCACCCCACCCCACCCCACCCCAACCAGCTAACACCATTGCTTTGTTTCAAAATAACTGGATTTTTACAGCTTATCCAATGAGCAGAATTCTCACCAAATAGAAAACGCTTTGATTAGAAGTGGAAAAAGATAGACTCTTCTCATGTTTCTTAGCGTTTTTCCTTTTAGCAGAACACAAATATCTGTTTTGAAAGTGCAAAGAAGCCTACATTTACCAATGCATAAATAAAAAAACATGTTTCTGTTAGCACGTTGCTTTCAGTCAGGGGGAGACGGCACAAACTGTTTTCTTTCTCTCAGAGGCGGGAATCTCAGCCCCAGCATGGGGCCCCTTTCACAAGCCATGTTTGAAAGATAATTTGTGGGGGGAATCAAGAGCAAATATTGCTTTCCAAGGGCCAGGAAGGCATAATGTCATTCCATTTATGTTTAATGTACAACGCATTCAACATTCTAAATAATTCAGTCTCGGCGCATGTGATATTCAAAAAAATATGCATTCCACTCTGAGGGGGAAAAAAACGGTGTGCACTACCAAGCAGAAAAATAATCAACAGTATGATATCAGGTTTAACGATCTCCTTGAGCCTATAGAGCGCAATAAATCCCACAGATTTATTATATATTTTTTCAAAAGTTTGGTTATATGGTTATTTTTCTCTATAATATTCCAATTCTGTTTTCAGCGGATTGAAAGTGGCAATGAGAGATTTTCAACTGGTTTACAAGCACGCATTATCATTGATTATTTGGAAGTAACTCCGTATCCCCCGTCCCCAGGAGAAATTAGGATAGCCTTTGTTCTTTACAAACACTTGGGAGCCTACCTGTCCACTGAGAACGCCAGTATGAAGCTCGGTAGTGAGGCCATGTCCGCCAACTACTCCGTCATCGTCAACTCTCCAGTCATCACGGCCGCCATCCACAAGGAGAGCAGCAAGGTGTACCTGTCGGAGCCTGTGATCTTCACAGTCAAACACCTGCAGGTACGGGCCCCTACCAGGCTGCTTTTAAACCATAATCAGATGCGTTAAACTGAGAGAAAGCTAATTGATTACAGTGGTTTTGTCTTTTGTTCATGGGACATCTAGGGGCATACACCCCTCGGTAAAGGAAGACGGTGTTTCATTTTCTTTCTTACCCCGGATCACTTTGAGTCTTAGCTCCCATTTACAAATTGTTTGTTTCTGGAATTGTGTCACGGCAATAAATTATACATTTGTTGTGTAAGCAAAATTCAGGGATACATGTCATCCAAATGTGTATCGTGTTTTCAAAATAGTTATAGCTGAATATATTTTTTTGATTTGTCATCAATGGTGACATTTCACTCTCACGATGCTGGGTTTTAACCAAGTGAACTGAATTAACACCATACGTGCATCAGAACTGTCATTAGAGCAATGAGTGAAGAGATGGAACCCTTCCTCAAACTTCAGACAAACAAAAACCAAATGCAAGATTTCAGGTTTTCCGAACACAGTGCCATGGTTAACCCTTAATTGTCACATTAACGTATTATTATTCATATTATGAAAACAAAGATATTTAAATAACAATACATATGTATGGTTAAAAACGTACAATACTTACGTTTGTTTTTGTTTTTAATTACAGCAGTCTGATGAGAATTTCAACCCCAGCTGCTCGTACTGGAGTTACGTAAAGCGGACGATGATTGGACACTGGTCGACCCAGGGCTGCCGGTTGCTGGGCACCAACAGGACTCACACGTCCTGCTCCTGCACGCACCTCACCAACTTTGCGGTTCTAATGGCCCATGTTGAAGTGAAGGTAAGCAAATGTCCATTCCCCATTAGTAATGTCTAGATTCAGCTCGTGAGAGGATTTGACGATTTTATAGGCTATATCTGAGGTGACCTGGTTTTTATTTTAAATATCTCATAATTTACAGAGTTCAGCGGCGTGCAAAACACGAATCGGTTATCGGAGTGTCACTTTCGTAGCATACGAAATGCCGGGTGCATCAAGATTGATGGTGTTGTTGGGGAGGATTGTTCTAAAAATACATCAGGAATGAAAAGCACATGGGCTGTATAATGGAGCCGTAATGAGAAACTCTTGGAGACCGCCATGTTTCTCAAAGAGGGGATTTATTTTGGATCCTAGCTCACATTCATTGTTTTGTGAAATTCCCTGGACTCTCCCACTGGCCCACTGATTGTCATGCACAATGAAAATGGATGGCTGGGGATGAAACGGTGTCTCTTCTCATGGGCTGCTGGAGAAATGTGTTTTATCTGTGGAGCTGAACTGATCTGAATACTAAGCGTTAAGACAGAGGAACCATGTGGGTTTTTAAACATGAGACCAAACATCACTTGACCTGACGATCGAAAGTGACAATCATGCAGACAGTCTCTAATTTGAAGGTAGATTAATTCATAAATATTAATACCAAGAAGATTGTGGATCTGTGCTAAAGTGTTGACAGACACCGGTAATTATACAGGTCATCTTATAACTGTATGTGTTGAGCGTTTTACTGTTATTATTATAGCCAAATTATTATTATTCTTCTTCTTCTTCTTCTTCTTATTATTATTATTATTATTATTATTATTATTATTATTTTTACTTTTTTTGAATGGTTGTTGATGGTAATCTCAGGTCACCTATAAAAAAAACTGTAGAATACAAGTGGTAGAATACAAGTTCCAGAACTTGTGAATTTTATTGTTTGGTTTCATTTGAAGGTGTCTACCTGTTAATTCTATAATTTATAACTGCTCATGTACCTGTGGGATGTAATATTCCTTTATTGCTGTTTTTGCCTTTCAAAATTCTGAATATATTCTGAGAGAACCAACATGACAACATAATTCCCACCTCCGAGTATGGTCCTGCTTTGTCTCAGACAGTGTGAGATGTGTCACCGCTGGTGCCCTCCAGAGAGTGGGGGCTCAGGGCCTTCGCCTGTGACAGACACTCATATTACTCTGTCAGAAGATGGTCTTAGGGGTCCTGGCAGCAGAGAGATAGGACTTTATAATGCCCCCACCCCACCCCATCTCATGCCCACGGGGCCCCACTGTGCCTGTAAGGGTTCCTGACCCCCCTCGGTCTGGCCGGGGCCGTGGTACTGCAGCGGTTTGGCTCAGAGCGGCGAGCTAGCGGGCGAGGTGCCGGGGCAGGGTCTGGATGTGGCGGAACCAGGAATGAAAAATTGTGAGCTGTGTTTCATGGGAGGGACCTCCCTGCTGTGAAACCAAATTACTGGAGCCAAGGGCAGCTTTTATTTTACTGAAGAAAACTGATAATGAAAGTACTCCAGATATGACATTCTCATCATGTCTCTGCAATTAACAAATGCTTACAAACAATACATTTAGGACTATTGTGCGTATTTGTAGGTTTTATTTGTGCTTTATTGCATGTAATGGACAAAGTTAGTATGAAAATAAGTATGAAGAAGTATGAAATAATTTAGACAGGCTGTAAAAAATTTATAATAAAAAAATTATTTAATTAATAATAATTACATACCCTAATTCAGCTTAATTTGTGTGGTAAAACATACATTTAAACATTTAAATATGTTACTAGTATTGTCTGGTATTTGTCTTTGCAATTAAAATGTGCTATAGGACATTATAACTTTTTAAATTGTGTTCACTGTGAAGGTAATAACCTCAATACTAGGGTAACTACATAAAAAAATTAACAAATCATACTAATTCAATGTAACAGGTATTAATGAAATCACACTAACTCAATTGATTATTCATTGATTTTATTAATACGAAATGCTTTAATAGATCAAAAGAACATGCTGTACACAGAACACACGGAGAGGTGAATTTAAAGGACTGATCAAACTTAAGAAAGCAGAAGATACACAAATAAATGACATCATATACACTTTCCTCGGAATTAATCTTCTGACGCATTTTGTGCAGCTGTTTCACCTGACAAACACTGAGTCGATGAAATGCAGATGTGCTCACATTTCACGAACTAAGAGTGGAAAATAAAACTTTTTAGCTTTGTACCAGAGCGAGTATGATTTTCATGCAGTGTAACATCTGCCCCTCCCTCGTTATGAATGAGTAAAACTGACCCTCGGTAATAACCTTTTAGTTTAATTAGCTTATGAAGTTAACTATTCGCTTTCATCTTAACCAAGGATAATGCTGTAAGTCATAAAGGCCTAGACAAACGTACAATGCAATTAAATGTTGGTATAAATTGAATGGTTTGTCTTGAATGTCACTCACTGTGCATTGGTTCTGTTTCCTGTGTTTATCTCATGGTTCACTGTGCCTAACTTATGCCCCAGTGCAGTATGGGTAATGTGTATACCATAATTATGAGACGTATAGGAGATCTCGATGCCAAGGATGAAATGAAATGGCATAATTTAAATATCTGAACTTTAACATGCCAGTGGTTCACCATCTAACGTAGTGCTAGAACTCATCAATATTATAAAATGGATATGGTGTGTCATTAAACTTTAACATCAAACATAAAAATGTCTTCTTTTTATCATCCGGTGAATTCCATAAGTTATAGCCCCCCTCAGCATGAAATGCACCAGAGGTATAAGATTGCGTTTTGGCAAGGTCTGGTTTCGAACGCTTTCACATTAAGTAAACATCTAGCTGGAGGCCGAAAAGCATCCTTTCAGAATAACTCAGCTTAATGCTGGGACCCGGGAAACTGTTATCTCCCAAACTGTTTTAAACTTTGAACTCCTAAGAGGAAAAGAGACTTTTTTAGCCGTTTAAGGGGGGGGGGGGGGGAAATTATAAATAAGAACATCGGTATGAATTTAAAATTTTCTTTCATTTTGCGGAGTCTGTGGTTTTGCAAATACGAAACCGATACGGGTATCGTAATGTGTTTCCAATAAAATATGAAATAAAAACCTTCTCTTGGCTTTATACAAAAAATCCCCGCAACCTGAAGAAACGTTATTCAGCCGCTTTCTCACCCATCACTCTGTATGTCAAAATGGGCTTGGGCAACAGAGAGTGCATTAATGTAACGTCCAGTGATGAGTTAGGGCGACATTCTTTGGCAGGCCGAGTGAACAATTCTTCAAAGCGCTAGAATTCCGACTATTGTTGGCAGTTGTAAGGAGAAAACGAATAACATTATCCATTATGCAGGTGGTTCACGCTATTTAATACAGCGGAAAAAAATTTAAAAACTGAAAATATACTATGTTAAATTTAGATAACGCTCCTAATAATCCTTGAACAACACCCCCTATAGCTTCCTTTTCACTCTTATTTTAATAAGAAAACATGCATTCACCTCAGACAGTCTTATTTCAGCAAGCAATCTAGGTTGCTGTAGATTTAGATAATGGTGAAACTCACAACAAACACATTGTAATTCAAGATGAGAGCTAGTTGAAGTGTCATTGACTGGCTGGCAATTCCCTTTAAGATGCCACACATTAAATGGGACGTGTATTTATTTGGCAGGGTTATAATTAAGACCATTCACAATTTCACAAAAAGCGAAAATTAGATGCTTTTTCTTCCCTCGGGTACCACTTATATTCGCAATTACAAATAGTATAGAAAAACAAATTCCCATCAATCATCGGAACTTTCTTAAAGTAATAAACTGGCATTTACATTTTACATTTTAGTTTCTTAGCAGATGCTTTTATCCAAAGCGACATGCAGTTTAAAATTTCTACATTCATCCATTTATGCAGCTGGATATTTTATTGAAGCAATTCGGGTTAAGTACCTTGCTCAAGGGTACAACAGCAGCTGGGGTTGAACTTCAACCGGTAACCTACGGTTACAAGCCTGTCACCCTAACCCTAACCACAGCATCCCCCCTCCCTTAAACAAAACATTGATCTCTACGGAAAAAAATAAAATAAAACTATTCTACTTCTAACTTTCAGAAATGTCTTAAAAACACAGATCGCTCCTGAGTACTTATATACGTATGTGTTTTGGTTTTTTTAAGCTGCTTTTTAAAGCTCAGCATCAAGCCTGTTTTTTATTTTATTTTTTATATATATATATATATATATATATATATATATATATATTCAACACTACACTGAGTAAGGCAGGCACATCAGCAGTCCGTTAAGTGAAGCATAATACTGACTGTCTGGTGACTAGCTGAAGTAAACTTCAGTGGAGAAACAGAAAGCCGAGTTGGTTTGGAAGCGAATGCCATGTCGTGGAAATGGGGGGCGCTTCTGGGAGAATTCAGTTATACACCACCTGCACCGTAAACCACCTGTCAGGTCTGATTTTGGGTTCGTTATTTGCAGGCAAGAAGTAGTTTTGATGTAACCAAATCCAGCTTTCAAACACAGGTAATTAAAAAAATAAAAGATAATTGAAAAATCTGGTGAAATAAGAAATAGGGAACGTCCGTCGCCTTTACACAGTACAAAGGATTCAATGTGATACATTGACTATCAGGACCCATCTATATGGGGTAAAAAAACAGAAGGAGAAGATGAAGTTAAGAAGTTAAGAACGATTGCTCAGTTCTACCCAAAGATTGGTCATTTCATAGATTGGAGACATGTCTCATGGGGAAAGCAGGGGTTGTATTGAGCAATGGATAAGTGGCGACATTTGCCTCGAACCAGGGCATATAAATCGATACTGCCCAGCATGATATAGGAGGGTAAGCCGTCCAATATATCAGTCTCCCTTGGAGCCATTAAGATTTCCAATGCAAGTTCTCACGAAACTTGTTTCGGGGGCCCGCTAATGTCAATCAAAAAGGATGCACTTTCTCATAAACTGTGGGCGCATTTTGATCAGACGGTAAGATTACAGCGGAGGAGGTTGAGAGTAATTGTCCCAAGTGGTCCTGTCGCTTTGTCCGATGGTTCAAAAAAAAAAAAATGATTCGGTTTTAAAGTTCAGGTGGTAATTACAAATATTTAACATGCTTTATGTAGCGTTTAATTTGAAATAATTCTTCATAAACCTTATTGCTGACTGAATCTAATCCTTAGTATCGGAATACAAACACCTCTTCTTCCGGTTGCTATTTATTTTAGATTTACTTTAATCCTGCACCTTTAAGTCTGTAATCATAAATGGTAAGTGAAGACTGAGTTATCTACAAGTACTCTTTGCCCTTTATGTTGAACACAGTTTCATGAAAAACAGTGCTTACAAAGAATACTGTATAGATTTATAGTATATAGTATAGATTTAAGGACTACGCTCTGCAGACCAATTACAAGTTGATATTCACTTTAGGTCCAGTAGTAAATATTTGCATTATAAAGTTTGAGGACGAAAAAAAAGAGAGAGAGATTAAAAAACAATGAAAAGC